>ML800656.1:275463-286689 GCA_009831015.1 Picea engelmannii
ATTTAAAGGGAAAATCCCATCGATACAATCATTACAAAGCAGATCTGAATCCTATACTAAATCAGATCTTCTTTCTAAATTAGCATAGGGTGTCCTATTCTCACGCAACTGACTGCTTAATACAGGGGTTGAACGAGGCATTGTTGTTACGGCTGGTGTAACAGCTTCTTCTCACAGCTGCTGATGTTGTTCAGCATCGCAATTCACGGGCTGTTTCAGCCACGTGAATTTCGCTCTTGACTGTGTCGGCCTTGACTGCTAACTGTCACGGCTCGTGTTTCAGCATCGTGGCGGTCTTCTCTGTGTTTCAGCATCTGCACTTCTGAACTGAGTGACAACTCCGTGTTTCAGCATCTGCATCCTCGAACTATGTAGCTGCTCCGTGTTTCGGCATATGCGACCTGTGGCAGCTCCGTGTTTCAGCATATGCGTCCTCGGACTGTGTAGCAGCTCCATGTTTCAGCATCAATTCAACAGCTACTTAGACAGTTTTGTGTGTTAGCACCGGCCTTGAACACTATTCTGCAAATATGGACACTTATGCACTTCTAATCAATGGTTAGGTCCAAAAGTAATGTAAAGTATTATGCAAAACAGATTAAGCATATAATAATGAGATAGGACATTGTATACCTTGGAATGATCAGGTGCAGTGATATTATGAGTCTAAATACTATTGATGAAGGGTATAATAATGACAAAAAGTATGGGCAAAAAGGTGCAATATGTGGTCCTAACACTAAGTTCTTGATGTGATTAGAGAGATTCATTTATGCTTTGTGATTCTGAGATAGGAATTAATGTTAGATCTGATATGTAAGATTCTTAGTGCTTGATATGTGGAACCTGATCTATCTTGTTATGTCTAAGTATTGAATTATCTTAGATCTAAGTACTCACTGCGATGCTCTATGCTATCTACAAAGTGCTATAAGGGTTGAATATTGAAGTATAAACCATGCTAGATGATTGCTAAGTGCTATAATAACAGACCTGTGTCCCAGATAAGGTTGCATACATCTGAGTCCTGTAACCACCCCTACCTCTACCTTGGGTGAGACTTCATTTTCTTCACAGGTGTTGCCGAAAGGGCCGTTAGTTAGTGTTTTGTTGGTGCGCTCTTGAGCGTTGAACCCTGGGTTAGCCCCTTGTGCCAACAATATGGATTCAATCATATGTGATAATAGAGACAAAGTAGGAAAATGGCTCGTAAGTGTGTCGGGTGATCTTGGTGACGCATGGAATGTGTCGGTAAATCATCTAGGTAAGGTTGTACAATGTGCTTAATATCATGAAAAGTGTAAGACATAGCACATTGAAAAGTCGCACTAGAATTCTTGAGACCAAAAGGGAGTTTCTAGTATGCAAAGGTTCCCTAAGGGAAAATAAAAGAAGTCTTCTGTTGATATGTGGGTAAAATATTGATTTGATTATAGCTAGAGAAACCATCCATCAAAGAAAATATTTCACTCTCGACACAATCATCAACAATCTGGTCAAAGAAAGGAGTTGGGTAATTATCTTTGGGACAAACCTTGTTGATATCCCTATAATCCACACAAACATGGTTCGTTCCTTGTTTCTTCGTAACTAGAACAATATTGGACACCCAATCAGTCAAAGCCAAAGGATAGACAAAACCGACTTTAACACGTTTTTCAACTTCGAGTTTAATATCAACAACTTTGCGTGGATGTATTGGGCGAAGTCTCTGTCGAATGGTTTTATCATCTGGGTAAGTCTTAATTTCATGTACAATAATATCTGGATCAATTCCAAGCATCTCTTCATAACTTCAGGAAAAAACGTCACAGAATTCTTGTAAAATGGCCTTGTAAATTTAGATCTCATGAGCAGAACATGAGGCACTAATATGAACATTTTCCATGATTCCAGGCTTAATCAAAATATATAGAGGGATGGTGGGTGAAATATTTCCCAATTTGCCTTCATACAAAACATCGTGTGTTGGTTCAGGAACAAGGGGAGTAGTAACGACAATAGACAGATTCAAAATCTGTTGGTAACTCTCTATGGTCTCGGGTTCTAGGAAGAGGATGGAACAATGATGTCTATCATCCCATGGGGTATCTTCCATGGAAATAACTGTCATGATCATCTCATCAGTGTGAAATACCATGTGAAATGAACCAAGAGAGGTATCTAAGAGAGAACGAGGAGAAGGAGTTATCGATTGAATAGCTTTATAAGCCTATTCTATCGGACTTAAAGGCATTCGGTCACCGTAACGAAGAAAGACATCAGAGCTAGGTACTATCCAAGGGTAATAAGAATCATATATTTCACCAACAGTGGTCGAGATCATTTTAATAGAAGCGACAAAAGGAGGAATAATATCAAGTGGTGAAATGGGGAACGTACCCATTAACTATGAATCCTTTAAAAGACCCACACCGACATTCTAATAATCATGAGGTGTTTTCGCAATGAAAGGTATGTTACTAGTGTGTGAATCAAAATTAAATAAGGAAATTTGATTAACAATAACAGCTTTTCCTTGGTGAGGGAAACATATCACACAGAAAAGAGTAGAAACAACTTCACACATAGAATCAATCCAACTATGACCAAGTAGAAGGTTGTAATCGAGAGGTGCATAAAACACCTCAACCTCAATAGTAAAAATTTTTCCTTCTAACGCAATAGATAACGAAGGAAGAACACCATAATGTTTAAACCATGTACCATTAAAATATTTTATAGTTTTGTGTGACTCGGTAATCTCAAGAGAGTTAATGCATTTCCAACAAGTGACAAACATGACGCAAGTCGAGACTCCTTCATCAATAATGGTTCGACAAATATTCTTATTTTCCACAATGACTTGTATTTGAAATTCTAGATGAGGAGGTAGCCTTGGAATATGATATTCCAAGTCAAATATTATCAAGTTCATATCAGTAGGATCAATTCCACCAATATCCTTTAACAGTTCCTTCCATTGTGTAGGACAACTTTGAAGTACTTCGAGAGTTGACATCACAGAAGGTGCCTGTGCAAGATATTCTACAATACTGTAGTTTTGAGTGGAACGTGCATGAGGGTTAAATGACAACTTACAAACAATGCCATTAGGAGGAGCATGAAGAACTGTATCTAGACTCGGTTGTTCGATATGAAGAGGACCATTGGGAGGTGAAATCGATGGAGGAGGTTGAACCAATGGAGGAGGTGAATCATCATCTTTCTCTTTTGAAGGAGAATAATATTTGGCTCGAGTAACAACTACAAATTCATTCTTCTTGGAGTCACCAGTACACATAAGTACATAAGACGTGGTAGAGGGAGAAGGTTGGTCATGAATAACCAATTGGGCATGTTGTTGAGAAGGAAAATTTTGTGACAAAACAATGGGTATAGGAGGTGTCCCAGTCCCTTGCAAGAACTTAGTAACCTCAGCACGTCGTGGACAATATTTCGTATAATGATCCTCACCACAAATAAAACAAGGATAACGAGGTTTTTTCTTTTATTTTTCATCAATAGGCTGAGTCTTAGGTTTATCAGATTGTTGATTATTATTTTTATCCTCTTTATTCTTTCCCTTCCCTTTATTTTTATTTTGATTTTTACCAGTAGGTGTAGATTGAACTGTATTAACCTCAGAGGTTTACTGGGAGAAGGAGTCAGAGTATTTTGTACATTATCAGTAGTAGATTTTGGATTGGAATGACTGGATTTCTTAGACTGAGTCTCAGCATGAAAAGTGCAAATCACACCATTAGCAGCATGATAATCTATTAGAGGGGTTGGGGTTGGATTTGTAGATAGATGAGGAGCATCAGGGATCAAGTCATATAGTGTTCCCGTTTGTGAATAAACGAGATCCAAGTATTGAGAACGACTATTCACCTTTTGTTCAGTGACGATACCACCCATGGAAACATCACGAGATATAGGACCAATGAGTGAATTGGTAAACCACTCAACCAATAGTTGATTAGGAAGGGGAACTTTGATTAAGCATCTTCTCTGCCTCCACTCGTGAATATGATCGAAAATATGAGTAGAAGAGGATTGTTTAAATGAACTAAAATTTTTAGTTCCTGTCTCATATTGTATCACTAACTGGTAATGCATTAAGAAATCCATAGCTAAGGTGTTGAAATCATTAAATAATCCTTGTGGCAATTCAATATACCATTTGGCTGTCGAACCCGTAAGATTTCATCGGAAAAGATGTAATCTAATGGAGTCATCCATCAAGGAGTTGGATGAACACCAAAGATGAAATGTCATGACGTGATTATTTGGGTCTTCTCTCAATCGACCATAAAAATTAGGAATGTATGATGGTAACTTGGCAGGTATGACTGACCAATAAGGAGAATTCAAGATAGGATCATTCAAAATCCTAGATAAATTTGGTAAATCCAAAGTATCAAGAAATGACAACTATCTATTCACTTGAGGAAACTGGTAATTTTGAGGAGGTAATCTCGTACACTACTACATATGGGCGGATTATTCCATGAAATGTTTCCACGTTTCTATTGTTTTCATGTTTTTATTAAATTAGGCGCAATTATTTTCACAATTTCCATGAAAGTTCGTCACTATGTTGATGAGTATTGCCTACCTCAAAAGCACCTGCTAACACACATGGCTTGCAACAACTAGTTGAATTGTTGTGGGTCAACTCATGCATTTTTCTCGCTATATTGACGATAATCAATCTATATATACCTGACTTTAAGAGACTTTTCGACACATTTGCTATAGTTGTGACACTATTCATGGATTTTGTTTGAGTTGTTTATTTTTTCCATCACCCACCGGTTGAACAAATCCAATTCTTGATCTACATAGCTTAGATTTTGAACTTGCAAGGTTAGTATGTTTATTTATCTATTTATTTACATATACTCATTTAACTTGTAAATTTTTGTTCAAATGAAATTTTATGTAGCTTGTTTTTTCCTTGATAATATATTATATGTGCATTACCATATTTCAAAATTGTTATGTCATTGGTTTTTGGATCTAGTTAGTATATTCTATGGAAATTCATGTGAAATGTTAAGAAAAATATTTTCCGAAGAAGTATTTTAAGAAGAGGGAAAATTACTCCATCAATAAGACAATTCAAACATTAAAAACGGATGTCGTTATCAATCTAGATCAATTTGAGCTACAATTCCTTATATAAATTTAATCCTTATTACAAAACCACCAACTCATAACAACTTTACTGGTTGGACTAATGTTTAAAATAGAAAGTGGAAAAAAATCCTCTTAGGTCTAATCCTATCCCTTAGTGACCTTGTTATCTCTCTAACTTTTGTGTTTCTATGATGTTGTGAATATATATATTAATTTCATATTTTTTGTCTAGTATTAAGTTAGGTTATTCATATAACATTGTATTCTTATGTGATTTTGTTTCTCTCATTTTTTTATAATCACACGCAATTCTAGATTTAGTGATTAACTCTAGTTTGTAGTTGATGTAACCTTTTTATACACTAATACTAAGGATTAGCTAAAATATAAAAATTTCATGATGAAATCTACAATAACATGATGAAATCTACTAGTCAGACAATGAAAAATGAGAACATGCCAAAATGTCTTAGAAAATAAAATTGTGACCACTATAAGTAGCATAAAATTGTGACCATTGTATGTAGATGCAAATCAACACGTCATAATTTAAACCAACCAAACCCAATAGTGGATGACAAGTGAATGGCATTCTTTTTTTAGTGGTGAATTTCAAATATTGACATTTTCTCTACAAAACAACTTAGAGGCTAGTGTATGGTGTCAAGTGATTCAAGTTTGAGAATTTTTTATCACTTTGGTTAAATGGTGTGTAATTATTTTCCATGGTGATTCAGTACACACTAATCTAAAGTACAAATTGAAGCATATCGATCTTAATAGTTAATCTATAATAAAAAAAAGCATGCCAAAATGTCTTAGAAAAAATAATTGTGAGAATTGTAGGTCACTGTAAATAAACATATCATAATCAAAAGGAGTAGCTAAAATATCATGGAGTATCTAAAATATAAAAATTTGACAACTTACTATTTGGTATGGTGTAGGTAAGACAATTACTTGTCAGTACAAGGATTTGTCACTATGAACAAAAATGACTGGAAGCTTGCTCAGTTTAGAGCGACATTAGAGGTGAGGGGTGATGGAAAATGTTATTTCCCTTGCTATGATTGCAGGGGCTTGCAAAGAAGAAGACTTTTAATAACAACATTTGAAAGACATTTTAGGGAGAAGGGGCACACCAAAGGGGGTTATGAATATCGTCCCTTGGTAAGTGGATTCAATATTTAATGTATTCTCTGTAATAGTCATCATGTCATGAATTCTAGTAATATTTCTTATCGTTTTTTTTATATTTTGTATACAAACTAAATTTACTAAGTTGTTTTTAAATATATAGACGATGCCCCCAAAATGTCGACCTCCAGAGAGTTATTTTCCAAGTACTAGTAGAAATACTCCTTTATAGGGTGATGAACTTTGAGATCAAAATATTGAAGTTGATGATCAAGTTATTAATGATGATATGGATGGAGATAACGTTAGTGATACAAATCAGGAAGATGAGATACATAGATTTATCCAAGACACATTTGCTCCAATGGATGAGGACAACCAAGATGATAGTCATTATGTTTATCCTCTACTCGAGAAGTCACGTCAACCTCTTTATGAAGGCTCAACAAAAAATATTCTATATGATATATTTTTGTTGGTGAACTTGAAGGTTTTGAATGGTTTATCAAACACATGCCTCACACAGATACTAAGGTATTTAATTTGTTAATTATTTATGCATGCATGTTCACAAATACTTAAAAGGTTCAATTTTTTTCCTATATTGCTATTTTTTTTATGATTTGTAAAGTATGGATGCGATATTGATGATTAATATTGTTTACATTGACTTATTGTTGGCGCTCGACCAAGTTTTCAGGAAACCTTGGTCAGGTTTAGATCACTTTTGGACTTCGACGGGTTGGTTGAAGTTGGAGTGCCCATGCAGAGCTAAGATCATGGATATCACTTGTTTTGTGGGCTATGTGGACCCACCAAGGGGTTATTTACGGTTTTTGCAATGGGTTAAGGGATGTCGGCCAATGGGTTCTCCCATGATTAGGAATTTTTGTAAAAGTATAAATAAGTGTAAGATGTATAGAAGAGAAAAGTGATGTAAGAATGAACAACTGAGCGATAGAAGCGTGCAGACATATGAAGGCCTCGTAGAAGATCCAAAGTTGAGGAAAATGGAAGCGTAGTTATAAGAGACTTAGCAACATGCATTCACCATGTAGGCACAAATGAACCTCCTGATTGTAGTTGAGAGAATGAAGAGATATTAGGAACAACATGCAGTTCAACAATAGATCACTGCCCTCTAGGGTAGGGTAATGGAAGTTATGTAGAAGCTGCAACCTGTGCAGGATGAAGCCTACAAGGTGTTTGAATAAATTGAGGGATAGGTCTCGCAACTAGACCAAGTGGTTGCAATAGTAGAAAAACACCTATAAGGGTGTTTTATCATGCATACGATCCAAGAGATCGTTGAGTAGGAGGCTTAGGCGAAGCAACAAGTTGAGGCAACTTGAGTTAATCTTGAGGCCTTTGAAGCAACATTTCCCAGACCTGAGTGACTCGGGATGAGTCACATGTGAGTGTTGGGGGATTGTTGGCCCTCGACCAATTTTTTAGGAAAACTTGGTCAAGTTTGACCACGTTTGGACTTCAACAGGCTGTTCGAAGATGGAGCACCCATGCAGAGCTGAGATCACATATCTCACTTGTTTTGCAGCCTATGTGGACCCACCAAGGGGTTCTTTAGGGTTTTTGTAATGGGTTATGGGATTTGGGCCCATGTGTTCTCCCATGATTAGGCCTTTTTGTAAAAGTATAAATAAGTGTAAGAATTTATAGAAGATAAAAGCGATGTAAGAATGAAGTAGCTAAGTGCAATTAGTTTTGGGTTTCTTTGTGCAACAGGATGTGTATGTGTTAGGCTTTGTGCTTGATAGAGAATTTGGCTCTGTTCCTAGACCAGTTTTGGAAGGAGGATCTGGTGCTCAGTGTGAAGATCTATTGTCCTATGCGAAGCTTGGCTCTATGGCTTAGTGGATAGGAGCGTATGAATGAAATATTCAAAAGAATAATAAAGAAGACGAAGCAATTGGTGGATGTAGACCCACACTGGGGTGAACCACGTATATCTTGTTTCTTTGGTTTGCTTTGTGCTTTGTTGTTTATGTCATTTATATTCTTAGGGACTTTGTTATTATGTATGATAGATAGATATGATATTGCTTAGTGCTTTACTTGTGTTAAGTATGAATGGATGCTAGATCTAACTTATGATGCTAAGTGCTAAGGGTATATTGTCATTTGTTACTGTGTTGATCTATTCTTAGATATGTTTTGCAATGTTAATAAGATAAATGGACTAATTCATGTCACCTTATAAGTGTTACTAGAGTACTCTGTGAAGTGTTATTATCACATATCTATGTCCCATCTTGGTTACAGACACCTGCGTCCTGTATCCCCCCCTATTACTGCCTCGAGTGAGACTTCTCCTGCTTCGCAGGTGTTGCCGAAAGGGCCGGTAGTAATGGTTTTTTTGGTGCGTTGTTGAAGCGTTGAACCCTGGGTCTGCCCCTATGCCAACACTTATTGTTTTGAATTTTGTAGATTGTTAGGTGAATTTCTATTACCGACATCAGATATTTTTCCATGCACATATCAAGACACATCTGTGACTATGCAAGAAATTGGAATGGAGTATCAAGCTGTTGATGCATATCATAATGATCATATCATATACTATGGACAATATGCATTAGAAAATGAATTCCCACAATATAAAATAAGTATATATCGAACCGATAAATCATCAAAGAAGGTGCCTCGCAAAGTTCTTCGTTATATTTCAATAATTCCACATTTCCAGTGGTTGTTCATGTGCCAAAGTATAGCACAGTTTATGGATTTCCATGAAAAAAACAGAAGTCGAGATGATGTTCTTCAAATGCCTACAAATGGTTTTGCATTGAAGTACATCAAAGAAAAGTGGCCAAATTTTAAAGAAGAACCTCACAATGTTAGACTTTCACTGGCATCTAATGGTGTCAATCCATTTGGAGAGCTTCGTTCTAAGTACTCAGTGTGGTCTATTTTTTTTATAAACAATAACCTTCCTCCTTGGATGTCGATCAAGAGAGAGCACACAATGTTGGAAATGATTGTTCCGGGTATTTAATTACCTTTTATTTTCTTTAAAGTATGACAAAATATTTCATTTCTTTGTTTCATGCATGGTAATTATGTCTTTTATATATAACAACATCTAGATAAGTATAATTAATCATGTATGTTGAACCAATTAGGTAAGTACCAGGTTAAATATATGAACATATATATTGAGCCTCTTATCGATGAGTTGTTGAAGTTATGGGTTGGCGTCACTATCTATGACATCTCTAGACCAATAGGGAAAAAATTATTTCAATTCCATGGAATAATATAATGGACAATTCATGATGCTCCCGAGTTAAAACATTTTTGTGGTATATTGTTACTTTCTTTTGTGATTTAATATTATATATATTTATTGAAAATATCATGCTTTATTTTAAATTGTAACTCTAATTCACTACATTAATTCATATATCTTGTAGGTCTTCAAACAAAGGGTAAATTTGCATGCCCAGTTTGTGGTCCCAGGATACAATATTGTCGTTCAAGGACTTTAGGAAAGGAACTGTTTGATGAGTATAGGCACTTTTTGCGTAAGAACCATAGTTATCGAACTACAAACAAATCAAAATTCAATGGTAAATAAGAGAATGGAAGAAAACCACGAAGAATGACACCTCACCTATAGAAGTTGGAATATATTAGAAATCGTCAAGGTATTCAAATTATTTATGTATGATATATTATAAAAATCTTTGGTTAATTTCATTAGTATTAATTTCATTTTGTTTGATTAATTAATGTTAATTACATTTTGTTGATGTTTCATGAATGTCGTTAAGGCACAAATGGGCTTCCATGAGGAATGAAAAGTTACTCGATGCAATTCAATAGGTTTCCATACTACGAGCACCTACAAATAGTTCATATGTTTGATCAAATGCATATCGGGAAGAACATAACATAATTGTTATGGAAAATATTAGATGGAAGGGATGACAAAGAGAGAATTGGAAAGATTTGTAGTGACATCCATGAAGCTAATCATGCATTGCAAAGTGTTAATATTAATTCTAATGGTGATGGTCATGAACAAAATACTAGTCTTCCTTGGTTATTGACAGAGAAGCAAAGAAATATTATAAAAGAGGTCATTCAAAAAATTAGGTTTACGATGGGGTTTTCATTGAACATACAAAATATCTTAACAAAAAAGGTGATTTTGGTGGGGTTAAAACACATGACTGACATACATTCATTAAGGTAATTAGTAAGTTATAATATATTACCTTATTGGTACACATTTTTTGGAAACAAATAATAATTATTTGTTTTTTTTTACAATATGTTCTACCTTTATCTCTCCAAGACGACTTTGACAACAACATAAAAAAAATTATTTATGTACTTGGAAAATACATGAGGTAAGTAATGTTTTATATGGAAAATGTACTTCTTATGTGATTTGTAGCAGAACTTATTCACATATTATGTTTTATCTGGAAATTTATGTATGCCTTGATATTATTTGATTGCATCATTTGTAGGTGGCTTTCATCAAAATAAATCCATAAAGAATATATAAGGTATAGGAAGAGAGAAATTCCCCGACCAATGTGTCAAATGCAACAATATCTACCTCCAACATTTTTCAATGCACAAGAACACTACCTCATACACCAAGTTGAGGAGATTGAATTATGTGGACCAATACACACAAGGTCAATGTGGATGGTGGAGAGGCAGTTGAAGTCATTGAAGGATTTTGTTAGGCAAAGAACACGTCTTGAGGGTTCTATGGTTGAGGGATATATGGTATATCAATGCATGGTGTATATTAGTCAATATCTACCTAAATTAGCAAAAAATATGAATGTGCCTTGCATTTGGAATCTTGACTCCATCAACAAATTTCAAGGGGAGGTCCTATTGGGGAAAGGTAAAATGAGGACTGTGAAAGGTAATTATTAGATGTTGACGTAGATTTAATATATTACACATTTATTTTTCCAATTT
>ML800656.1:329766-393858 GCA_009831015.1 Picea engelmannii
TCTAATTACAATAGGGAGAATGTTTCTCTTTCCAGAATACAAAAAGTTACAAAACACAATTTCTCAATCTTTGAATGATATGGATTTCAAACACTCCAAGCTACTAAATCTTCCAATTTTCTCTTTTCAACAAATATTTGAATGAAAAATATTTCTTACAAAGACTACTAAAAGAAGAATAAGATTCAATCCTTTTCTTTTCAAATCATAACAGAGACATAATCCAACAAGAAAAAATGGTCCATTAAGATCAATGCAATCTCAACACTATTTCTGAAACCAAACTCATAATGTAAGAAAAAAATGAAAAGATAAGAAAACTATTTGTCGAATGCAAACAAAATGTTTTTTCCAATCAACAACAATCCAAAACTTAAAATTAATCCAAAACTCAAAAACATCAATGGAAACTTATCAAGAAAGCACTCAGGAACAAAGCCTCGAGATTATACCCTTGCAATAAGAACTAAAAGATAAAACTTACAAAGTTTATGAAGAAGGCTCTCAATTCTTGAAAATCAATCAAATTCAGGCTTAAAACATGCCAACCAATCATTCACAAAGACTAAAATTTCATCCCAAGAGGTAAAGACAAATTTGGGCAAAGAGAAGAAAGTTGTCTCTCACTCCAACAATTCCTACAGGAATCATCGCAAGCTGTAAAAGAGTACAGTGTGACGATGAAAGATAATCATAGGCTGAAAGAAAGACATAGTGCGACATCATCACTCTGGTTCACATAATCAGGGTGCAACAATGTCTCAATATAAGGAAAATTTGAAAGGATGACAATTTTTCTCAATGAAATTTTAGAGCCAAGGAGTTAGGATGGATCACCCACATACTTAGAGAACGAAATTGACCAAAATCAGGCAAACTAAAAGAAAATAAGAAGAAAAAAACCAAAATAATTTGTTCCCCATTATGGTTGCCAATTTTGTTATCGGACAAATCGGTAAGTGAAGACACAAACTAATCTCCCTAACTTCAACAGGAAGCTAGAAAAAGACAGGGAAGAATACAAACTTCACCTTAGAATTCATTATCATATAAACTATTTCAGAGAGGGACAAAATGCCATACCTTTTAAATGACATTTGATCCTCGCTAGTATCATCCTTGTCGCTCCATCTTTGGATTTGTGGGATGGTGAAATTTTTTAAGAAGAACAAACCAACAAAGAGAGAGAACAATGATATATATATTCCAATGAATTCTATGTATAAGATCAAGGAGTTATACAATAAAAGTAAATACACCTTTATAGGGAAGAAATGTATTGTTGCATTATATTATATGAATGTGGAGAATAAAACCCATGCCTTGATGTTGCAAGGTCCCTTCCAAAGATTCTTTTCTTCAACACACACACTTTTTCTCCAATGCCTTTGATGAAGAAGATCCACAATTTGAATTAGAGAGCTAAAGCAAAGCTATCTCAAGTATAATCTATACAAAAAAAAATCATGCATAAGCAAGCCTTAGCCTTTTCCATAAGAGATCCATCTTTATATAGGGTTAAAGAGGGATATATGAGGAGATTAGGATGATCCCACTAAATTAGAGAAGCGAGTAAGATCCAAACTGATCGGAGGCCACCTCATCTTCTAGAATATTCCCTTCTAGAACCTTCGTGAATTTCACTTGTCCTTTTGTTTAAGCATCGTCGCACCCTATGCACAAGAATCCTGTGATGACACCACAATCCAGTTTGGTGCAGCATGCGATGATCAAGCATCGTCGCACCCCAAGAATAGAGCAGAGTGTGACGATGTCCTTTGACATAGTTTTTAAGGAAGAAAAGGTAATCCACTTTTGTCATGGAGAAAGTTTCTTTTAGTGTTTTCAGGGAATATCGAAGTGAGTCATGCACATATCGTTAGTTGATCACTGGGGTGACCAAAATAATGTGTAACATAAAAACATGGATGGCAATTCATGACATGGCATGCAAAGGGAAGGCATGGCATGTGAAGGCAAGGTATGGAATGTCAAGGTAAGGCAAAGGCATGTCAAGGCAAGGCATTACATTTCAAGGAAAGGCAAGGCATGGCTTGTTAAATCAAGACATGGCAATGAAAAGCAAGGAATGGCATGTCAAGGAAAGGCATGGCATGTCAAGTCAAGGTGAGGCATGTCAAGGAAATGCAAGGAATTTCAAGGTAAGGAATTTCAAGGCAAGACAAGGCATGCTAGGGAAATGCATGACATGCCAAGGAAATTTATGGCATGCCAAGGCAAGGTATGGCATGTCAATGTAATAAAATGCATGGAATGTCAAGGAAAGACATGGAATTTCAAGGAAAGGAAAGGCATGCCTTGTCAAGGTAAAGCAAGACATGTCAAGGAAAGGCATGGCTTGTCAAGGAAAGGCATGGCAAGGAAAGAAATGGAATGCCAAGGAAAGGCATGGAAAGTCAAGGCAAGGCAAGACATGGCATGTCAAGGCAAGGAAAGACATGTCAAAGAAAGGCATGGCATGTCAAGGCAAGGCATTCCATATCAATTCATGTAATGCCAAGGTAAGTAAATGCATGACAAGGCATGACATGGCATGAATGGCATGCCAAGGAAAGTTATGGCATGCCAAGGAAAGGTATGGCATGTCAAGGTAAGGAAATACATGGCATGACATGACATGTCAAGGAAGGGAATGGAATGTCAAGGAAAGGCAAGGCATGGCATGTCAAGGCAAGACAAGACATGTCAAGGAAAGGCATGAGTTGTCAAGGAAAGGCATGAAAAGGAAAGGTATGTCATGTCAAGGAAAGGCATGGAAATTCAAGGCAAGGCAAGGCATGGCATGTCAAGGTAAGGCAATGCATGGCAAGGCACGATAAGGCATGGCATTTCAACACAAGGCATGTCAATGTAAGGCATGGAATGGTAAGGAAAGGAATCACATGGCATGGAAATGAAATGCATGGCAAGGAAAGGAAATGGAATTCAAGGCAAGGCAAGGAATTGCAAGGGAAGTCATAGCAAGACACAAAAATGCATGGAAAAGCATAGTAATTCAAGACAAGGCATGGCATGTCAAGGAACTGAAAGGTAAGCAAAGGAATCACATGGAATGTCAAGGAAAGGAAAGGGAATTCATGTCAAGGAAAGACATTGCAAGGGAAGGCATAACAAGGAACGAAAATGCATGGAAAAACATAGAAATACAAGACAAGGCATGGAATGGAATGTCATGGTAAGGCAATGCATGGAAAGGCACGGCATGATATGTATGGCATGTCAAGGTAAGGAAATGCATGGCAAGGAATGGAATGGAAAGGAATGGAATGTCAAGGCAAGGCATGACAAGGCAAGGAAAGGGAATGCATAGAAAGGAAAGGAATTACAAGGCAAGGCATAACAAGGCATGACACTGCATGAAAAATCATGGAAAGGAAAGAGAAGGCATGGCATGTCAAGGAAAGGCATGACATTTCAAGGAACTACAAGGCATGAAATGTCAAGGCAAGGCATGCCAATATAAGGCATGGCATGTCAAGCCAAGTCATCAGATGACATGTCAAAGAAAGGTATGGCATGTCAAGGAAAGGCATGGCAAGGCAAGGCATGACATGTCAAGGCAAGGCAAGGCAAGGCATGGAATATCAAGGAAAGGAAAGACATGTCAAGGAAAGGCATGGAATCTCAAGTAAATACATGGTATGCCAATTCAAGACAAGACATGTCAGGGAAAGACATGGCATTTCAAGGAAAGACTTTGAGACAATACTTATAGATAAGCAAACCAATCTCTATTTCAAACAATTATTTGCATGAAAAAAAAAATGAAATGTACACACAAATGATTCACTAATATTTTGTGTTCTTAAGGACTTCAGGGACCATGGATGCCCTAGATCTACAGATATGAGCAAGAAAAACCAAGAAAAACTCCTAAAAAGCCAAAATTTATGGGGATGACGTTGGTTAGACACTAGCAACAAGAGACATGATGCCCTTTTAGCCACTATAACCAACGACATGCCACTTGTTACATGAGTCT
Organism: Picea engelmannii; assembly: GCA_009831015.1. Classification (NCBI taxonomy): domain Eukaryota; kingdom Viridiplantae; phylum Streptophyta; class Pinopsida; order Pinales; family Pinaceae; genus Picea; species Picea engelmannii. Next base: position 333,770 of record ML800656.1, read on the forward strand.
AAATAGTGGAAGTCTTCAAAAGTGGCCAAAACACATGGGAAAATGAATGGTTAGGGTATACTTATGTGTGGAAGCGTTCCTAGACCAAATGAATGTTGGCATGTTTTCAGACAAAAGGCAGAGTATGATGGTTGGCATGTTTAACAGACAAAGTATTCTTGTCATTGATGGCAAGATCAGAGTATTCCTGTCATTTATGGCTTCGATGGAAAAACAAGAATAGAAGATAAGTTCAGGAAGACCAACAATGCAACAATGATCGAATGACAAGATCAAAGTGTTGGTCAAAATCCATTTCAGAGTTTTGGCTATCGGGATTTCGGATATCGGGAGATAGAAATGTCAAGGATCATTACAACAGGAGTCCTGAACTCGCAATATGTGAAATCGCGAAATATCCTCAGCCGTCAGATCGAGGATTGATTTGAATTATTGATCAGGCATGATGAAGGCCCGTAAAGTTTGATAAGATATGAATCGTTGGGTCCATAGGACATGTGGCAAAAGATCGTCATTTCACTGACTGGGAAGTCAAAGGAACGGGGTTCCCTAACCTCTCAAATTCGCGAAATGTGAAACCCTAATGTAAAGTCCATTTCAGAGTTTCGGATATCGGGACTTTGAATTGTCAAGAACACTGAACAACATGAATGCCAAAATCGCAAAATGTGAAATGCCGAAACGCCAAAAGGAAAAACTCTGAAATCCCATCAATTGTCCATATCAGGGGGTTATGTGAGCCATTCGATCACTTCGGAATTTCGGAAATCGGAAGATGGAGATGTCAAGAACTCCTACCATAGGAGTCTCGAAGTCGCGAACCCTGAAATCGCGATATGTGAAATCGCAAAGAGATCTGGACCGTCGAATCATCTAGAGTGTGGACCGTTGATCCGACTCCATTTCAGAGCTTTGGATATTGGGACATGGAGCATCAAGAAACTCTACCACATGACATGCAAAGTCCCGAAATGCCGAAATGAAAAATGTGAAAAACATTTCTTTGTGTAGACCTTGGTCACAGCCATTGGTCACATCAGCGAGAGATAGGGAAAAGGGCTATACCAACCAAGCTCCCCTTCAGGGATCGCGACATGGAGTGTTGAGACACTTGATCACACAAATCCAGAAATGCCAAAGAGTTGAATGCCGAAATGAATGCAAGACTAATAAAGTCATCCAACGGTGCAGGTGAACTTGAATGTGATTGGAGGGCTAGTGCTCCATCTCACAGTTATTTGAACAATTAGAAATCTGTTAGCAAAACTGATTTATAATTCTTGATCTTTTAACATTTTTGTAGCCGAGACGTTTTTGGTTGAAGAAGATTTGAGGTGTAACGAACGTCATGGTTGTTGATAAAAGAAGAACATACAGATTGTGGATAGTTGGTTGTTCGGATTGGAAAAATGAGTTGAACTGTAGAATTGAAAAACTACAGAATGTACAGAGTGAAGAAAATCTCAAATAGAAGGAACAGAGGCTGAACAGAAAAGAAAAGGTGGAGAGAGAAGAATGCACACATATCAAAAGGGATGAGAAGGACAGAGAAATAATAAATATACAGAGACAACAAGTCAAGCCAAATATGTACAGAGAAGAAGAGGTGTGTAGCAGAGAAGAATTGTAGAACAATGAAGAAGTGGTAAGAATTGATTTATCTGTGTGTTGGTTATTTAATCATTTATTTGTAACTAGGGTGGTAGGGAGGTGTTAGGGAGGATTGTTGTCCTCAGAGGTTCAAGTGGGTGCTTGAACAAAGGGAGTAGTAGCTTCCATCTAGTTGCAGCCAGAGAATTTTTAGGGAGGTAGGGTGGTGCAAGGGAGAACATTTTTTCTCTGTTATATAGGTTGGAGCCTATGTAACTGGAAGTAGGTGCTTTCATCTAGTTGGTGCTAGAATACTTAGGGAGTTGGTGCTTTCCTCTAGTGGGTGCTAGAGAAATCAAAGAGTTGGTGCTCTCAACAAGTTGGAACTTGTAAAATAGAGGTAGTAGCCTCACATTGAGTTGGTGCTCAATTATAGATGATGTACAGAACTTAAAAGATTGCCTATCATTTCGAAGAAGAAGAGGTTTTCTCCCTTTATGGGTTTCCTCGTGAAAAAATCTGTCTCTGTGTATATCTTATGGTTGACTGATGCTCATTATTTATGTTGTTTATATGCTGTATGATATTGATGATCACTTGAAAAAAGTTTAAGAATGGTTTAATATACTAAAATTTTTTAAGAACAGTAACAACTGATTCACCCCCCCCCCTCTCAGTTGTCTTAGTAATTTCAACAATTGGTATCAGAGTGGGTTCCTTTTATTTAAAGGTAGATCTGTAAGCTTAAACATGACAAGTCATGAAGGAACTTCAGCCAGTAAGCCTCCTCTGTTTGATGGAACAAATTTTTCCTTTTGGAAGGTTAGAATGAGGACATACCTAATGGCCTTAGGTGCTGATGTTTGGGATGTGGTAGAGACTGGATACACAAAACCGGTTGTGCTAGCTTCCAAGGATGCTAAGTTAGAATTTAGCTTTAATGCTAAGGGAATGAATGCTATCTTGAATGGACTTACAGAAGCCGATTTTGTAAAGGTGATGCATTTTCAAACTGCCAAAGAAATGTGGGATAAATTTATTAGCAACTATGAAGGAAATGAGAAAGTAAAAGATGCCAAACTTCAAACATTCAGGTTGAAGTTTGAACAACTAAAGATGAATGAAGATGAAACAATTAGCAAGTATTTTTTAAGAGTTTAAGAACTTGTGAATGCCATGAAGGGTCTTGGTGAGAAGTTTGAAGAATCACTCTTAGTTTAGAAGATTTTAAGATCTCTGCCTGATAAATTTAATCCAAAAGTTTTTGCAATAGAAGAATTAAATGATCTTAAAACCCTGTCCATTGATCAACTTATAGGAACTTTAAATGCATATGAAATGAGAATTAGAAAAGATAAATCCATTACAAGAGAAGCATTGTTTAAAGCAGACAAGAACACTGATTCAGATTTAGATGATATTGAGGCAAAATTTGTGAGAAGATTAAAGAAAGGATCGGGAAAATATCAAGGCAAGCTTCCCTTCAAATGTTTTAAATGTGGTAAGATAGGTCATTTTTCATCTAAGTGTCCCCATCAGAAAAAGGACCAGAGCTTTGATGATGAAAAGCAGTACAAATTCTAGAAGTATAATAAGAAGAAAAGTTTGTGTGCAAATAATGAAAATTCCTCAGAAGACACCGATAGTGAATCTTCCTGTGAAGATAAGATAAATGACTTCATGCTTATGGCCAAAGAGGATTATAATAATAAAATCACAGGCAGTGATGATAATGATGAAGAAGCTATGGTTGATATGGAAGGAGAACTGATCAGTGCACTGGAAGAGATTGACAGACTCAAAATTAAGAACAGAAAGAAAAAACAATTGTTGATACAGTTTGAGAAAGATAGTAAACAACTTGATGAAGACCTTGCTCTACTGAAAGTGGAATTATAAGAGGCAAAGAAAATAGAAGACATACTAAAACAACAGTTGTCAGAGAAGAAAGTGAGGTGTGAAGCCTTAGAAGAAGAGATAGTAAAAACTATAAAAGAAATGGAGAAGTTTAAGGGATTGTATCACCAAAATCTTCCAAGTATTAAAGCCTCATAAGGATTAACCTCCATCCTAAATCAGCAAAGAAACGAAAAGTTGAAAACTGGATTGGGGTATGAAGAAGGATCATGTAGTGATCATCCAAATAATACATAACTTGTCAAGTTTGTTAATTCCTCAAACATTGACAACAGTCATTCTGTAGAAACAAAGAAAGAAAATTAGCCACCATGAGGGGATGAAAGAAAAAGTACCAGAACCGAATTTGTATATCAAAGAAATAACACAAACACATTTTTTCAAAGAAATCATCAGCATGGAAGAAATCAAATACAATCTTTTTCCAGGTACAAAAGTTTTTTCTATGGTTATTGTTTTTTCTGTTCTAACTTTGGTCACAAAGCTATAAACTGTTCATTAAGATCTAGATATTTGAAATCAAGATACTCAAGGAATAATTATCAACCACAACAAAGATTGGGACAACCAAGCAACAATCAATCATAGACTATAAATCATATGATGACTGAGAGAAGGACACATGTGAAACACAACAAGAGGTATGCGCATAACAATCGTTATGATCTGTTATTCAGTGAACCAAAATGTTGCAACTTCCATAATTATGGACATAAAGTTGCAGACTATAGCTTCATGAATTACAAGACAGATTTGATTCCCACTGCTGAAAATGTCAAGGTTTGGAAGAAGAAAGCAGATGACAAGTGTGGACTAGTGCTATCATCCCAACGGCAAAAGAATTCCTGGTATATTGACAGTGTATGTTCCAAACATATGTCAAGAGACAAAAGTAAGTTTCTAACCCTAAGTGCTAGCAAATCAGGGAATGTAACTTTTGGAAATGATGCACCAGGAAAATTAAAAGGTAAAGGAATGGTAAGATTGAGTAATGGAAAAGGGAAAGCTCAAGATGTGTTGTTTGTAGAAGGTATAAAACATAATCTGCTCAGTTTCAGTCAAGTTTGTGATCGAGAATGTGAGGTAATTTTTTCTTCTAAAGACTGTAGAATAAAATCAGTGAATTCAGGACAGCTAGTTGCTAAAGGCATAAGGAAAGATAATAATGTATATGTGCTGAAAGAAGATAGAGAAGAATGTCACTTAAGAAAGTATGATGAAAGTTGTTTGTGGCATAAGAGACTTGGACATTTAAATTTTGATCATATAATCAAGCTCAGAAACAATGGGGCAATAAAAGATCTTCCGAAGATATCAAAGCCATATGACTCTATTTGTAAACCATGTTAGATAGGAAAGATTACACGCACTCAGTTCAAATCGAAAAACTTTCCTTCAACAGATAAACCTCTCCAGTTATTACATATGGATTTATGTGGACCATCAAGGAAAGAAGGTACATGAAAAGAAAATTATTTTATGTTGATAATTGATGATTATTCTAGACTAACATGGGTTGCCTTTTGAAGGAAAAATGTGAAGCATTTGAAAAATTCAAAGTGTTTAAGGATTTGACTTAGAATCAAACAACAAAAAGATTAAAGGCAGTAAGATATGATAGAGGAGGAAAGTTTAGTTCAGGGAACTTCAAAGAGTTCTATGATAAACATGGGATCAAAAGAGAGTACACAATCCCAAGGACTCCACAACAAAATGGAGTTCTTAAGAGGCAGAATAGATCAATTCAGCAAATGGCTCGATCAATGATGAATGAAAGGAACATACCACAGACATACTGGGTGGAATCAATTCATACAACTATTCATATTCTTAACAAATCTCATCTTAGGCCACACAGTGACAAGACTCCATATGAACTATGGTTTGGAAGACCTGCTTCAATCAAGAATTTTAAAATATTTGGGAGTAAATGTTATATCAAGAATAATGATGAAAATATTGGAAAATATGATGATAGGTCAGATGAAGGTATCTTCTTGGGTTATGCTACAAACAGTAAAGGGTATAGATGTTACAATAAGAGACTGCATAAACTGGTGGATTGTATAGACATAAAAGTTGATGAAGAAATCTCGGTCATAAATATAAGCAGTTCTGAACCAAGAACATAAGATATAGTTGAAGATGAAAATGAATAGGTCCAAGGATCAGAAAGAGAATAATTTGAATCAGATGAAGATACAAATTCTTAGGCTGGCATAAATCAACAAAAAGAAGAAAAAACACCTCTCAGAATTGTTAAAAAGAATCATCCTAAAAATCAGATAATTGGAGATATAAATAAAGGAGTTCAGACAAGGAGGAAATTAATTAAAGATTCAGAACAGTCTCATGTTGCTTTTTTATCTATGATCGAACCAATTTTTTTTTATGAAGCCAGTTAGCATGATGATTGGATTAGAGAAATGAATGAAGAGCTTGATCAGATTGAAAAGAACAATACTTGGGAGTGTGTCCCTAGACCTGAAGATAAGAATGTAATAGGTTCGAAATGGGTGTTCAAGAATAAAATGAATGAAAAAGGGCAAGTTGTTAGAAATAAAGCTAGACTGGTCTGTAAAGGGTATGCACAAGTTGAAGGTCAGGACTTTGATGAAACCTTTGCACCAGTGGCAAGATTGGAAGCCATCAGAATGTTTCTTGCCTATTCATGTCATAAAAACTTTAAAGTTTATCATATGGATGTTAAGTCAACATTTCTTAATGGAGATCTAGAGGAAGAAATATATATGGAGCAACCTGAAGGATTCCCATTGATAGATAATTATAATTATGTTTGTAAGCTGAAGAAGTCCTTATATGGACTAAAACAAGCACCACGAGCTTGGTATTATAGTCTGGACAAATTTTTACAAGAAAAAGGATTCAAGAAAGGTATTGTTGACAGTAACCTTTACATTAAGTCTGAAGGTGATAATTTACTAGTTGTTTTGGTTTATGTAGATGATATTATTTTTGTTTGTACCAATGAATCATCTGTCCAGTGGTTTGCTAACTCTATGAAAACAGAATTTGAAATGTCCATGATAGGAGACTGTCATATTTTCTTGGCTTACAAGTAAAACAAAGTTCTGCAGGAATATTTACTTCTCAAGAAAAATATTTGAAAGAGATGTTGAATAAATTTTAGATGGAATATTCCTCTCCAGTTAGCACACCTATGGTGGTTGGTTGCAAGCTTAGTAAAAATGATGTTTCACTAGATGTTGATCAAAGGACATGTCGCTCTATGATAGGTAGTCTTCTGTACATCACAACATCCCATCCTGATATAATGCAATCTATTGGAATGGTAGGTCGTTATCAGTCTGCTCCTAAACAAATTCATTTAGTATCTGTCACAAGGATATTCAAATACTTGAAGGGGACAATGACTTATGGTCTGTGGTATCCTAGAAATCAGAATTTTCAGTTAACTGCTTATTCAGATGCAAATTGGGCAAACTGTGTTGATGAGAGAAAAATCACCAGTGGAGGAGCATTCTTTCTGGGTGACTCATTAGTAGCATGGCTCAACAAAAAGAAAGGATCTATTTCATTGTCAACTATAGAGGCAGAATACATTGCTGCTGCTACTTGCTGCACACAAATTTTGTGGATGATTCAAACTCTTGCAAATTTGAAGGTGACTTACACTGAACCCATTTCAATTCACTGTGATAACACCAGTGCCATTAGTGTCTATAAGAATCATATTCTTCATTCCAAGACTAATCATATTCCATTAAAGTATCATTTTATCAGAGAACAATTTACAAACAAAATTGTTCAGCTGAATTATATTCCATCTACAGAACAGATTGCTGATATTTTTACTAAACCATTAGCACCAACTCCTTTTGGATATATTCGTCAAAAGTTGGGGGTTATAATTTGTTGTGCCTAATCTGTTTACCTGGTCAGGGGGATTACTTATTGAATCTGGTGTATTTCTAAGATGCTCATAGTTGACAAGGGGAGTATGTACTACAATAGCTCAGGGGGGAGCATTTCTTTGACATTGATGTCAAAGGGGGAGAAAGTGTGATGATTTAAGATCAGAGTATATGTTACAGTGGAATTGTCACAGTGGTCATATAGTTGCATGTTTTTCATGATTTTAAGATGTTTCAGTGGTGTAGTTACATCATGGGGTTTCCATCAATGCCAAAGGGGGAGAATGTTGGCATGTTTTCAGACAAAAGGCAGAGTATGATGGTTGGCATGTTTAATAGGCAGAGTATTCTTGTCATTGATGGCAAGATCAGAGTATTCCTATCATTTATGGCTTCGATAGAAAAACAGGAACAAAATATAAGTTTAGGAAGACCAGCAGGGCAACAATGATTGAATGACAAGATCAAAGTGTTGGTCAAAATCCATTTCGGATTTTTGGCTATCGAGATTTCTGATATCGGGAGATAGAAATGTCAAGGATCATTACAATAGGAGTCCTGAACTTGCGATATGTGAAATTGAAAAATATCCTCAGCCGTCAGATCGAGGATTTATTTGAACCGTTGATCAGGCATGATGAAGGCCTGCAAAGTTTGATAAGATCTAGATCGTTGGGTCCATAGGATATGTGGTGAAAGATCATCATTTCACTGACTGGGAAGTGAAAGGAACAGGGTTCCCTAACCTCTCGAATTCCCAAAAAGAAAAACCCCGATGTAAACTCAATTTCAGAGTTTCAAATACCGGGACTTTGAATTGTCAAGAACACTGAACAACAAGAATGCCAAAATTGTGAAATGCCAAATGTCAAAATGCCAAAAGGCAAAACTCCGAAATCCCGTCAATCATCCATCTCAGGGGGTTATGTGAACCGTTCGATCACTTCAGAGTTTTGGAAATCGTAATGTGGAGATGTCATGAACTCCTACCATAGGAGTCCCGAAGTCATGAACCCTGAAATCACGATATGCGAAATCGCGAAGAGATATGGACCGTCGAATCATATAGAGTGTGGACCGTTGATCTGAATCCATTTCAGAGCTTCGGATATCGGGACATGGAGCATCAAGAAACTCTACCACATGACATGCGAAGTCCCGAAATGCCGAAATGTAAAATGTGAAAAACATTTCTTTGTGTAGACCTTGGTCACAACCATTGGTCACATCAGCAAGAGATAGAGGAAAAGAGCTATAGCAACCAAGCTCCTCTTCAGGGATCGCAACATGGTTTGTCGAGACACTTGATCACACAAATCCTGAAATGCCGAAGAGAAGAATGTCGAAATGAATGCAAGACTAATAAAGTAATCCAACAGTGCAGGTGAGCTTGAATATGATCAGAGAGCTAGTGCTCCATCTCACGGTTATTTGAACAGTTAGAAATATGTTAGAAAAACTGATTTATGATTCTTGATCTTTTAACGTTTTTGTAGCCGAGACGTTTTTGGTTGAAGATGATTTGAGGTGTAACGAACATTGTGTTTGTTGATAAAATAAGAACATAGAGATTGTGGATAGTTGGCTGTTCGAACTGGAAAAATGAGTTGAACTGTAGAATTGAAAAACTACAGAATGTACAAAGTGAAGAAAAGCTCAGATAGAAGGAACAGAGGTTGAATAGAAAATAAAAAGTGGTGAGAGAAGAATGTGCACATATCAAAAGGGATGAGAAGGACAGAGAAAGAATAGATAGACAGAGACAACAAGTCAAGCCAAATATGTACAGAGAAGAAGAGGAGTGTAGCAGAGAAGAATTGTAGAACAATGAAGAAGTGGTAAGAATTGATTTATCTGTGTGTTGGTTATTTAATCATTTATTTGTAACTAGGGTGGTAGGGATGTGATAGGGAGGACTGTTGTCCTCAGAGGTTCAAGTGGGTGCTTGAACAAAGGGAGTAGTAGCTTCCATCTGGTTGTAGCCAGATAATTTTTAGGGAGGCAGGGTGGTGCAAGGGAGAACATTTGTTCTCTATTATACAGGTTGGAGCCTGTGTAACTGGAAGTAGGTGCTTTCATCCAGTTGGTGCTGGAATACTCAGGGAGTTGGTGCTTTCCTCTAGTGGGTGCTAGAGAAATCAAAGAGTTTGTGATCTCAACACGTTGGAACTTGTAAAACAGAGGTAGTAGCCTCACATTGAGTTGGTGCTCAATTATAGATGATGTACAAAACTTAAAAGACTACCTATCATTTTGAAGAAGAAGAGGTTTTCTCCCTTTATGGGTTTCCTCGTGAAAAAATCTGTCTCTGTGTATATCTTATGGTTGACTGATGCTCAATATTTATGCTATTCATATGCTGTATGATATTGATGATCACTTGAATAAAGTTTAAGAATTTTTTAATAGACTAAAATTGTTTAAGCACAATAACAACTTATTCAAACCCCCCCGCCCCTCTCAGTTGTCTTAGTAATTTCAACAATGAAGACATATGAATTTCTGAAATATAAGAGAAGAAAAATTAATCATTTCAAAATATCTTCAAGGAAAAATTAATCATATATAACACAAAATGGAGAGGGTTTGTACTTAAGCTTATGTAATAGAAATTGCAATTGATAGTTAAATTTTATAATACATTTTTTTATGATGTTTACTAATGTTTGTTAGAATTGTTGAATGTTTTACATCATTGGAATGACATCTTAGCTGTAACTTATTTTAAATTTTATTATCATATGTGCACTTTGATATGATGTAATATGATTATCGTTTCATTTCATATGTTGTAATATTAGATATATAACACATAAATTAATTATTACATGAAATAAATAATAACTTTTCATTCTAAATGTTTTTTTTGCATAACAAGGGTCTTCCAAAAAATCTGAATCATCCTCATCAAATAGATCCAGATCATGTTGGGTCCAATTATGAGATATAATATGATGCTCATGATGACACATATACAGATGACATTGAGGCCGATGTTGATGAAAATGATGATCATGATGATGCTTATCACAATGGTGATGATGATGATGAGGCAATTGCTGGTAGCATCTAGTGACATTCATGATCGTATAGACTGCATCATGGATCATTTCTGATATATTTTATAATGCCTCATTTCATGGTTACTATCATATGTATCATTTTCATGGCCTCCAAGACCATATTATTGATTTGTATCATTTTTACATATATCATTTTGACTTATATCATTTGGACATGACGTATCATATTGACTTGTATCATTTTGTCTTACATAATTTATGATTTTTATTTATAACAATTGTACATGATGTATCATTTTGACTTATGTCGATTGTTAGACATGTATCATTTTCACATGTTATTGATCTATTGACATATTTGAATTCCACTTGTTCTGTTTATATATGATGATGATATTATCAATATTGACTCATTAATTTTTACATATTGAAAGTGGTTGATGATTTTTGGATGCATATTTATTACGTATGATGGTTTTGATTTACCACTCATGATGGATGTTGTCAAATTCACTTAAATTATATATATTTGACTCACTTGTTTTGATTATAGATGATGATCATGTTATAATAATTATATTGTTATTTTATATATACTGGATGTTGTAGATTCTATTTTGATGAAGATTTAATAAGTATAATGATGTTGTTAATTTGTATGGATGTCCATTTCCCTAAAAATTATTTATAAATGTTATCATATAAAATATTTCAAATGCATTTATATGACTTACTGTATAATCATATAATTTATTTAAGAGACATGATATATTTAACTAATTAAATTGAAATAAAACATATTAAATTAATAAATGTAAGAAAAACAAGAAGCATTTTTGGAAACAAAAAACAAAGAAACAATGGAAGCCAAATTGGAAGCCATGCCAAAAGAAAAACTGAAAGCCAAACCAGAATCAAAATTCGAAGAAAAACGTGAAGAAAAACTAGATGAAAAACTGGAATCCAAACTGGAAGAAAAATTGGAAGCCATATCAGAAGAAAAATTGAACGTAAAAATGGAAGCCAAACCAGAAGCCAAACTAGAAGAAAAATTGGAAGGCACATCAAAAGAAAAACTTAAAGAAACACATGGCACTACTTCTAGTGCTAATACTATTGCTAAATCAGGTGCTAATCTGTCACTATTTTCCCATCGCTAAATCCGACGCTAATTCTAGTGCTAAATATGGAACAATTATAAAAAGTCCAGATTGCGATGGAAAAGGTGTCCAATTCGTGAATTGAAATACACTAAATTACAACACTATTTTAGGCGCTAAGTTTATGTTTTTTTGTAGTGCTTGGATGACAAAATTAAAGTCTTCCATGTGTATTTATACTCTATATGCCACCTCCTTTTGAAATTTGGGTCGACCTGTCACTTTCTTGTTTTGTAATTCTTTTCTTTAATTATCTTCAAGGTCAACCTATAAAATTCACATGTTCATCTTCAAAAAACCATTTCTCCTCAATCGTGAGGATCCATGTGATGTGCCACCTATCATTGGAAATGACATGACATATAATATACATTCATGGATGTTGTATCTGCATGTGTGTTTTCCTTCATGTCCATATACCATAATCAACCATGGGTTCCACAACCAATGACTAGGGTTGACATCAATGGCAATTAATCTTCCAACAATCTCCCCCTTTTTCAATGATGGCAACAATCATGCTCACCCTGTCATCATGATCCTAGATTCTCTCCCCATTTGACATCAATTGTAAAAGGTGGGGCTTCTCACCCTGAGTTTACTGGAAAAAGGAAAATCTCTTCTTTGGGGCTGCTCACCCTGAACATATGGCACTTAATAGTACTTCATTTTTATTTCCGGTCTTCTGGTTCTTTTCTTCCTTAGAAATTTTTCGTGTGTCTTCAGTCTTCTTTCTCTTCTCCTTGTCTAGGATGTATATGTTACTCGCTCTTATTGTAGCGGTTACAACCAATCTTCCTAAATATTCTTCTATGATTTTTCATATTCGAGAGTCAAACATAAGGGTGTATCATTGATCACACATTTTACTGACACTGAGGATATTATGCTTCAGGTATTCAACCAATAATACATTTTACTCTTTTATATTTTCACTTCCAAGTTCTACTACTCTTTTCTGAGTATTTTGGCAGATGAGTCATCTCCAAATGCCACATTTCCACCCTTTCTATTCAATATGATGAATTTGTTTTGTTCCCTAGTCATGTGTGATAAACACCCACTTTCTATGTACCATTCATCTTCTTCATTACATTCTTCAACAATCAATGCTATTTGACAATGTTCATTGTTTGGAATCTCTTTCCTTCTCCATACTCTAGTTGGTATAGTGACATTTGGCATAGGATCATCTTCCTTCATATCTTTGAAATCTCATGCTTTGTGACCAAGATTATTGCACTTGTAGCATACGATGTTTTGATACATTAATGGGTCAAATGGATTATAATTTTTGTTGAAAAATCCATGAACATTTCCATATATACTATTCACACCATTCATGTATATTCCATAGTTGTTCCTTTCATTAAATCTGTAATTAATTGATTTTTGTGCAAAATTTCTTCAAGTATAACAATGACCAAGAAATAAATTTTGATACCTAGGAGTAAGTGATCTTCTTTGTGGTGTATTCCATCTGGGTTCATGCCTTAATTGATCATGATCTACTCTTCTATAGTTTCCTTGATAGTGATTGAAGCTTATTTGATTCATGAAGGTAAAAGGTCTTCTTGGATATTCATCTCTTCTATAATCATTTCTTCTTTTTGGTATCATGATCCACTTATCATCAATTCTCCTTATTGGTTATGTGGATCTTTCCTTTTCTTCAACATTCTTATTGGTATTTTCATCTTCCTTATATGAAGTTTCACCCATGCATCCAAGGAATGTTTTGTCTTTTGGCACTTGAGGGCTGCTTAATTTCTTCCTCAATGAGAAAAATTATTTTTAAGTTTCTCACAATCTTCTTCTTTCTTCATCATCTGGACATTCATTACTTCTTCTATTATTATTTCTTCTTTGAGTTGAATATTCAAGGAGATGATGTATTGTAGTACTTTATCATAGTATTCTAATTGTTTCTTTAGGTTGTTTATTTCTTCTTTAAATATTTTTTCTTGTTGAAATATTTTTTCTTTGAGATTCTCATTCGGCTTTTGAAGAAGTATATTATATTATTCTACACTTAAATTGACCTCTTCAAGTTATTTTCAATGTCTTTTGAGAGCACACAATGATTTTGCTTCATGATTTTATTCTTTTTCTATTTCAGAATTGTAACTTGCTTCAACTTCTTTTGCTTCTGGCTTTGCATAAATATCTTGTATCTTGTCCTAAATCTCTTTGGTTGATGCACATGATCCCACCTTAGCTTTTACTGAATCAACTAGCCCATCCAACATGGAATCCATTGAAATTTTGGTGTTCCTTATTTCTTCCTTCTAGGTTACAGTCTTTGGTTTCTTCAAAGCTGTGTATCCTAAAACAACTGAGAGATAAACATCCACCCCAAGATATTTCAAGTAAGTTTCCATTCTGTTACTCCAGAATTCAAAATTGCTTCCATCAAATGGTGGAATCCCATTTGGAATTTACACTTCAATCATTGTTCAGGATACTCCTTTCAGTGGTTAAACTATATTGAAGGTAAACTCCTTTGATTCAAGTTATTGATACTAAGAGGGGGTTGAATTAGTAGCAAGTACAATTTCAAACACTTTTTCAGCTTATACTTCAACTAGATTATATATTCAATTTATATCCAATGAACAATGAAGAATAATAAAAGAGATACACCAATACACCATGCACCATATATGAGAAGTAATCATAAGTTATTTTTCAAGTCAAGTAATGAATTCCAAGGGATATAACTCTTCCAAGTTCAAAGGAGGGTCAAACCTCCAATCAAGCGAAGCAACAACTTCCAAAGGAGGGTCAATCTCCAATTAAGGGAAGCAACAAATTCCAAGTTTAAGGGAGGGTTAAACCCTCTATCCTTGCCCCTTCCTTCCACCCAAGAATATATAAGAGATAATAAACCTTTACATCAAAATATCACCATCAACAGAATATAACCATTACACATAAACCTGAACAAGAGATCACCAAGCTGTGCCTTACTTAGAACTTCCTCGAGACTTTTCTCAAGTACGCTACATTTCCTCTTATCATCCTTTGCATGTATGGTACTTGTATTCTTATCATCCCACGTATGTATGCTACCTAGATTTTTATCAGCCCACGTACATCCTTAAAAACCTAGGGTTTCTAAAATTCTGAAACTTTCGGGCCTTTTAGACTTCACCACCTCAGACTTTCTCCACACTGAACTCTGTACATACTCCTAGCACAAGTGCAAACCCACTTATGCTAGATCCATCACACTTTCTTGGATGATAAAATGAAATTATTCCATGTGTATTTATACTCTTTATGTCACTGTATTTTGACATTAGGGCCGACCTGTCACTTTCTTATTTTGTAATTATTTCTTATGTACTTCATTTTTCATTCCGGTCTTCTGGTATTTTTATTCCTTCAAAATTTTTTGTGTCATCAATATTCTTTCTCTTCTCCTTGTCTAGGATGTATATGTCACTTGGTTGTATTGTAGCGGTTGCATCCAATCTTCCTCAATCTTCTTCTTTTGTTTTGCATCTTCAGGAGTCAAATTTGAGAGTGTATCCTTGATCACATATTTCAATGACAATGAGGAGATTATGCTTCAGGTATTCAAAGAATAATACATTTTATTATTTTACATTTTCACTTCCAAGCTCTACTACTCATTTTCCGAGTATTTTGGTAGATCTACAAATGCAACATTGCCATCCTTTCTATTCGAGCTGATGAATTTGTTTTCATCCCCAGTCATGTTTGATGAGAACCCACTGTCTATGTACAATTCATATTATTCTTTACATTCTTCAGTGATCAATGCTATTCAAAAATATTCATTGTTTGGGATCTCTTTCCTTCTCCATACTATAGTCGGTATAGGGACATTTTCCATAGTATCATCTTCCTTCGTATCTTTGCAATCTCATGCTTTGTGACCAATATTATTACACTTGTGGCATACAATGTTTTGATAGATTAATGGGACAAATGGATTATAATTTATGTCAAAAAATACACGAACATTTCCATATATACTATTCACACCATTCATGTATCTTGCATAATTGTTCCTTTCATTGAATCTGCAATTAATTGCTTTATGTCCAATTTTTTTGCAAGTATAACAATGACCAAGAAACAAATTTTGATACGTAGGAGTAAGTGATATTATTTGTGGTGTAGTTCATCTGGGTTCATGCCTTAATTGATCACAATATAATATTGTGTAGAATTATTTATACTTATTCAAGCTTCTTTGATTCCTAAAGGTATGAGGTCTTCTTGGATAATCATCTCTTATGTAATCATTTCTTCTTTCTGGCAGCCTGATCCACTTGTCATTAAGTTTTCCATATTGCTCGTGTGGATATTTCCTTTTATTCAACATTCTTACTGGTATTTTCATCTTTATTATATGAATTTTCATCCATGCATCCAAGTTATGTTCTATCTTTTGGCACTTGGGAGTTCCTTAATTTCTTCCTCAATGAGACAACTTATTGTTCAAGTTTCTCCTAATCTTCTTCTTTCTTCATCATTTGGAAATTCATTACTTCTTATATTATTCTTGCTTCTTTGAGTTGAATCTTCAAGGAGATGATTTCTTCTCTTACTTTATCATAGTCTTCTAATTGTTTTTTCAGGTTGTTGATTTTTTATTTAAATATTCTTTCTTGCTGAAATATTTTTTCTTTGAGATTCTCATTCTTCTTTTCAAGAAGTATATTATATTATGATACACTTAAATTGACCTCTTCGAGTTATTTTATATGTATTTATAGAGAACACACTGATTCATCTTCATGATTTTCTTCTTTTTCTATTTCAGGATTGTAACTTTCTTCAACTTCTTCTGCTTCTAGCTTTGCATAAATATATTGTATCTTGTCCCAAAGCTCTTTGGATGATGCACATGATACCACCTTATCTTTTACTGAATCAGTTAGTCTATCCAGGATGGCATCCAGTGCCATTTTGTTTTCCTTATTTCTTCCCCCTGGGTTGTAGTCTTTGGTTTCTTCAAAGATGTGTATCCTGAAAAAACTGAGAACCACAAATCCACCCCAAGAGATTTCAAGTAATTTTCCATTGTTCTACTCCAATATTCAAAATTGCTTCCATGAAATGGTGGAATCCCCTTTGTAATTTTCCCTTCCATCATTGTTCAGGATATTCCTTCTAGTGGTTAAACTATATTGAAGGTAACATGCTTTGATTCTATTTGTTGATACTGAGAGGGGGGTGAATCAGTAGAAATTACAATTTCAAACACTTTTTCATCTTATACTTCAACCATATTATATATTCAATTTATATCCAATGAGAAATGAACAATGAAGAATAGTAGAAGAGATACACCAATACACTATGAACCATATATGAGAAGTGATCATAAGTTATTGTTCAAGGGAAGTAATTACTTCCAAGGGAAGATAAATCTTCCAAGTTTAAAGAAGGTTCAAACCTCCAATCAAGGGAAGAAACAACTTCCAAAGGAGGGTCAACCTTAGATTAAGGGAAACAACAATTCCCAATTTCAAGGGATGGTTAAACACTCTATCCTTTCCCCTTTCGTCCACCCAAGAATATATAGGAGATAATAAACGTTTACATCAAAATGTCACCATCAATAGAATATAACCATTAAACATAAACTTGAACCAAAGATCACCAACATGTGCCTTCCTTATAACTTCCTCAATCCTTTTCTCAGGTATGCTACTTGTCCTATTCTCTGCCTGTGTATGTACGCTACTTGTATTCTTATCAGCCCGTGTATGTACGATACTTGTCCTCTTATCATCCCGCATACACCCTCATAAAACTAGTGTTTCTGCAATTTCGAAAATTTTGGGCCTTTCAGACTTCGCCACTTCATACTTCCTCCATGATCAACTTTGTACATACTCCTAGCACAAGTGTATACCCAATTATGCTAGCTACATCACACTTTCTTGGATGATAAAATGAAAGTCTTCCATGTGCATTCATAATCTTTATGTCACTGTATTTTGACATTAGGGCCAACCTACCACTTTCTTATTTTGTAATTCTTTTCTTTAATTATCTTCAGGGCCAATCTGTAAAATTCACATGTTCTTTTTCAAAAATAATTTCTCGTCAATCATGAGGATCCACATGACATGCCACTTATCATCAGAAATAGGGTGATGTGTACTATCCATTAATGTGTTTTTTTATCTACTTTTGTTCTTTCCTTCATGTCTATATACCATGACCAATTGCGGCTTCCACAACCAATGACTAAGGTTGACATCAATGACAACCAATATTCCATCAATATCCCCCTTGGTCATTGATGGAAACACTCATGCTCCCCATGTCATCATGCCCCTAGTTTCTCTCCCCCTTTGAAATCAATGGAAAAGGGCGGGGTTGTGTTGGGCTCTAAAGATGTCTTAAAATATAACCTCTATGCATCAGCCAAAGGTAGGCACTGGAACAAGTGTTTTACTTGTTGCCTACGTAGGTTCTTACTTTCCTCTTTCAATACTCGTCCTCCAGAGATGTAACCCCTGCAAAGGGACATCAATCGTAACAAAAGGAACAAAAATCATTCTATTCAAATGAACAACAAAAGGAACAACAATTGTGACAAGGTAACTGCAGTCGTTATATTGGGCCAAACTAATGTTGTATTAATTGAGTTGTAGTATTTTTCCAACTATCTAATTTGTCAACCCGGGGTTCATAAACTGACGAAGCACACGCAAAGTATATGCAAGATTGAAGTGGGACTAATATAATCTAATGTTTAAGCTACAACTGAAATTGAATCATTAATATAACACATGACTGAAATTGAATCATTAATATAGTTGCATAAGTGAAATTACTCTAAGAATGGGAAATTGCGTGAAGGAAATTAATCTAGGAATGGAGAATTGCATAAAGGAAATTAATCTAGGAATGGAGAACTACATGAAGGAAAATAAAATACAACATGTGAAGTGTTGAATGACACAACAACATATGTGATATCTCACCAATGAAGCAATCTTATATTACAATAATCAAATCAATCTTTATAAAATAATAATGAAAGAATGAAAACTAAAACCACGAATCAAATCTAAGAATCCTTTTCTCTTTCGAATCCTAATGACTACTCTAATTCTAATTACATAATCTAACTGAATCCTAATTGAATTCTCATGAAGAGAGATCACTCTCTTTTATACATGAGAGCCTTGAAGATAAGATAACCATCTCATAATTACATATCCACTTTTCTCTCAACTACTTTCCCATTATTACAAAATATAATCCCTTCAAATCCTCACACATATCTCTCATATATCTTGGATAAGATATTCCAACCAAATCTCCATGATCTTTTCCTTGGAATGGGCTTGAATTATCTCCTCAATTCTTGAAACAGTGGAGGAAATATTCGAGAAGTCCTTTTGAATTAATCCTTCACATATTCCTACACATTACAAAGATCACACATTTTTGAGATATATATGAAAACATGTTGATTTTCTAATATTTAATCACAAATTCCCGTTTAATACTAAAATGAATGAAGTGGAAAATAATAAGGTGAAACCCAAATGTATTTATGAAAACGATGTCATGAAAGGTTAATGGGGCGATGAAATGTGAAGAATAATGAAGGGAAAGGTGGATGAAAATAGGACATTTATGAGCCCCAACATGCCCCCCAACTTAACTTGTTGCATGTCCTCATGAAACCATGCATGGATCTTCTCAAGAAAATTTTGGCATCTGAATGTTGGCTTTGAGTGATGATAATGAATGTTTCCAAGATGGGATTTACATGAGTAACAACTGACATTTTTCTTATGGTTGGTTCTTGTGTGACAACCATGAATATAAAGATTGTTGGTTCTTGTGTTAACAACATTCATTTTGTTATTTGTTCTCTTGCTGTTATGATAATAATTTTCCCATATTCTTACTGGAAAATATATTCTATCAATGTGCATAAGGAAACATCACTAAGTGTAAGAAAACTCTTTTTTTTTTATATTTATAAATCATGCCAATGTGTATATCAGTGCTTATAAAGCAAAGCGCAATAGAGTATCATTGGAAAATAAATGTTGGAAAAGAAATGTTCATAAATAGTAAATGAGATGAAAAATGGAATGATGGTAGTGAACAAGTGGAGTAATGATACTAAATAAATTCCCCTGCCCCCCAACTTAACTTGTTGCATGTCCTCATGCAACATGGCATAAATCATAGAAGTGAAAAGGAAAGGGAATCAGGTGAAGGAATTTTCTAAATTATTCATTGCTAGCAGTTGAGGAATTACATGATTAAAGTTTATAAAATAACATACCTCCACGTACCTAAAATGTTGATGAACTATGCAATAGGAATATGGCTGATGCGGCTGCTAGAGCATGGAAGATGTCACTACTGCAGGATCATGTGAAAAGTGACTGCTTCTATAGCAGTGACTGCTGTCTGGTAGATCAGAGAATGTGAAGTGGAGGAATCTGAACTATTGCTGAATGAATCATGGAAAAGAGAAAGTATGAAAGTGGAATTGTGGTACTCTCATATGGCTGAAGTCATGCTGTTGCAACTACTGATAGAGTCATGAAAAGTGTATGGTCTTCACCTGCTGCTAAACTTGATGGTACAATTCTAATCATGTGAATGAATGTGTTGATGTCGAGCATGAAAAGAAGTCATTGGATTACCGACCAAAGATGAATGTTGTTAACCAATGCGAGGAAACTCACCATTGATGTCAATGAGTGTCAAGGTACCCGAGTACATCTTGCGAAGTGTGAATGAATGAGCTGATGTCAAGCCACTTGCAAGATCTGACGATCAAGGGACATTGATGTATTCCTATGATTGTCAGCGAGAGAACTTGCCATTAAGGCATGAAAGCCTCCAGATAGTCAAAATGGACTCTCGTCTATATCCCAGATAAGGTGTTGAGGTCGATGGGGCAAGACTTGTTGAAAGGTGGGCCTTAAGAAATCCCACATCAGTCAATGCGAGTTTGGTAAAAAGATTGGTAGGACTATAGATGAAAATATCTTAGTAGCAACAATGTTTATGGCAAAGCAATGTAGTCATGGAAAGGGAGTTGGATAGTTTTATTGACAAGGAAAAATGAACTAAAAAAGATAAAGAGATGTATGTGACTCAGGAAGATAGACATGTGCAAAGTCATGAAGGATAAGGAAATGGAAGATGGGCTTTAACAAAGGGATGACAAATCTTCTTTGAAGGAGTAATGGGGGAGAACATTCATGATGCAAATGGGTTTACAAAAAGGTTTATGTGTAACAACAAACATCATGATGTTTATGATGAGTAACAACTCCTTCAAGCAGTAAACAAAGCATTATTTTTCTAATTTATTTTATTTTATTTTATTATTATTATTATTATTATTATTATTATTATTTTTCTGATTCTTGAAAGTCACTTCTTCAAGAAATTTGATCGTCTCTGAACCTGTAAAATGTTAGCACTAATCTATAGCAAACAATGTCAACATATCGAAAACATAACATGCATAAATTAATACTAATGCTATCAACCAATTGAAAAGAATAGAATGTGTTTTTACCGGTTGGTGATAGATCATTTTTGACAATCCTCGTCGTGAATACCTGGTGAAGTGACTTCACAAATAATTTTAGCATTAAAAGATAAAATCATGATTCCAATGATGTTTTCAAGAAATGTGAAAATCCATTTGCATTTATTATTATTATTATTATTTTAGGTGTGTTGTTTTTAATTTTTTTTCGTTTTATTAACTATCTAAAAGAAAGAAAATTGCAAACAAAACATAAAGTCAACTGAAAACAAAATTTAAAAACCATCAATGAAAAGTAGAACATGCAAATTATTGGCCAATATGAATCCCTCGCATAACACCTTAGTTAATTTTTTATTCATCATTTGTTAAGTTGCCAATGCCGGGCAGTAATATGGAAAAAAAAATAAAAAATAGGACAAGCAAGTCTTTATAGCTTTTTTTTTTTTTAGGTTATATAATTTGTTAATTTTTATTTATTTTTTACATATCAAAGGAAAATGAAAAAGGAAAAATAGAAATGATACTAACGGAAAAATGGAAAACAAATAAATCAAAATTCAAATCGACCTTCTCTCATGCAAACAACATTATAGGCGTATAATTTTCATTTTCAAGGATGCTAAAACCAGGGGTGACTCTAACAATAGCCGATTTCCAACATAACGCATAACTGACAGATCATTGCCAAATCATTAAATCGTTGAAAACACGACATAAAGAGTGGTGTGGATGAGGTTTGACTCCATAACCTCCACCAATAAAATCGGATCTCCTAGCCAAGTTCTATTATTGTGATATGAATTGCATTCAAATTTTTTTATTATTGTTTTTGTTGCAGGCTGCTACAGGGGTGTATTTGCAGGGTGTAATAGCGAACGTCAAATGAAATTTTATCACAAATGGAAAACTGGTTTGAGCTAAAATTTTGTAGGCAGGTTCCTACCAGTCGAATGCATCCCCACACCGAAAATCAGAGATATCCACGTCACGAATTTTGAGAAAACGATAAAATGGTTGAAGGTGACTATGTTGATTTTCTCAAAAAACGTTTACCGGGTTTGGCTGAAATTTACGGGGGTTTTTTATCATCAAATAGTGCACTTCCTATCAAAAACTCATAAGAACCCACATCCCAGTTTGTGATATATCTTCAGTTCAATTTCTACATTTATTATTACTATTATTATTATTTTAATTTTGTTTTTATGTGCATTCTAAAACAAAATAAAATTAGAAAACTAGTTTAAGACAAAGAAACATTTTTAAAATTTTTGTTTTAATTTTGTATTATTCCTAGATGTAAAAGAGAAATTTAAACAATTAAAGAAATAAATTTGTTTAGCAAATGGAGATGTATAATTTGAAATTGAAGACGAACAATTGGATTGGCCATTTTTTTTTATTATTGTCAACAATTTATCATTCCTGAAACCTCATAGTCATCCTACTTTTTGATCTTCCATATCGCAACAAGGCGTAGGAAGAGAGCATACTTATTCGAAAAAAAAAACTTGAAAATAAAATCCTACCTACTCTATGCTAATTAAAATTAAAAATTAGTTACGTGTAATTAAACTTCCAGTGGAGCCATTCACATAACAGTAGTAAAACTATGTTCATTTTCATTTTTATGCATGAAAAATAGAAATGTACAAAAATGAAAGAATTGAATTGTTGGGACTGTGATTTAACTGAATAAAAACAAAACTGAAATTTATCTAATCTAGTAGTTACTTGGAACCATAACTCGATAAGGCTTTCGTAGGCCCGTTGTTCCTCGCTCAGATCATTGTTCATCATTGGATGCATAAGAGTCTTTAGATGTTGGATCTTCAATTGCTTCTGGAGGAGTATTTGAATCTTTGATCCTTGTCAAGTTCTCTTCTTCCTGGGAAAAGGAAATCTCGACATCTGCCAGGATTTGAGTGAGTAGTTCCAAGCTGAAATTCATTGTTAAACCATGTTAAAAAAAAGGATTCATACAACACTCAAATCAAAATAAAAACACTCTTGCTAAAACATAAAAAAATTACTCTTCACAGTTGTGGAAATTAAAATGTTCCTGATAGTTGGTAGGAACAGTGAGGAATCTACACTGAAGCAGCTCTATGACCCTTAGAACCAACGCATGTAGATCACACTTTCAAAAATTTAAACTAATCTTGCAGAAATTGAAATTACTTCTACCTAGTTGGTAGGAAGAACATGAGGAGTCTCCTCTCACGAGCTTCTATGTACCCTTACCAACATGTCTAGATCACACTTGAAGAAATTAAACACTCTTGCATAAATTGAAAATTGAAGAAATTGAAACTACTTTTACCTAGTTGGTAGGGAGAACATGAGGAGTCTCCTGTCACAAGCTTCTATGACCCCTTATCAACACGTCTATATCACACTTGCATGAATTCAAATAAAAAAGAAACTGATACCTCAATCCATTGTGCTTCCCTGACAATGGCACCAAAATGTTGGGCTCTAAAGATGTCTTAAAATATAACCTCTATGCATCATCCAAAGGTAGGCACTGGCGCAAGTGTTTTACTTGTTGCCTACGTAGGTTCTTACCTTCTGTTTTCAATACTCGTCCTCCATATATGCAACCCCTGCAAAGGGACAACAATTGTAACAAAAGGAACATCAATCGTTTCGTTCAAATGAATAGAAAAAAGAACAACAATCGTGACAAGGGAATGACAGTCATTATATTGGGTCGAACTAATGTTGTATTAATTGAGTTGTAGTACTTGCCCAACTATCTAATTTGTCAACCCGGGGTTCATAAATTGACGAAGTACATGCAAATTATATGCAAGATTAAAGTGGGACTAATCTAATATAATGTTTAATCTACAACTGAAATTGAATCATTAATCTCACACATGACTGAAATTGAATCATTAATCTAACACACGACTGAAATTGAATTAATATAGTTGCGTAAATGAAGTTACTCTAAGAATGGGAAATTGCGTGAAGGAAATTAATCTAGGAATGGAGAATTTCGTAAAGGAAATTAATATAGGAATGAAAAACTACATGAAGGAAAAGAAAATACAACATGTGAAGAGTTGAATGACACAACAACATATGTGAGATCTCACAAATGAAGAAATCTTATATTACAATAATCAAATCAATCTTTATAAAAGAATAATGAAAGCATGAAAACTAAAACCATGAATCAAATCTAAGATTCCCTTTCTCTTTCAAATCCTAATGACTACTCTGATTCTAATTACATAATCTAATTGAATCCTAATTGAATTCTCATGAAGAGAGAGCACTCTCTTTTATACATGAGAGCCTTGAAGATAAGATAACCATCTCATAATTACAGATCCACGTTTCTCTCAACTACTTTCCCATTTTTACAAAATATAATCCCTTCAAATCCTCACACATATCTCTCATATATCTTGGATAAGATATTCCAACCAAATCTCCATGATCTTCTCCTTGGAATGGGCTTGAATTATCTCCTCAAATCTTGAAATGGTGGAGGAAATATTCGAGAAGTCCTGTTGAATTAATCCTTCACATATTCCTACACATTACAAAGCTCACACATTTTTTAGATATATATGAAAACATGTTGATTTTCTAATATTTAATCACAAATTCCCTTTTAATACTAAAATGAATAAACTAGAAAATAATAAGGTGAAACCCAAATGTATTTATGAAAACGATGTCATGAAAGGTTAATGGGGCAATGAAATGCGAAGAATATTGAAGGGAAAGGTGGATGAAAATAGGACATTTTCGAGCCCCAACAGGCTACTCCCCTTGAGTTCAATGGAAAAAAGGTAACTCTCTTCTTTGGGGATGCTCCCCCTGAACATATTGCACATAATAGTACTTCATCTTTATTTTTTGCCTTTTGGTCTTTTTCTTCCTTAGAGATTGTTTTCATGTGTCTTCAATATTCTCTCTTATCCTTGTCTAGGATTTAAATGTTACTTGGTATTCTTGTAGAGGTTGCAACCAATCTTCCTGAATATTCTTCTCCTTGATCACACATTTTACTTACACTGAGGAGATTATGCTTCATGTCTTCAACCAATAGGACATTGTTTTCTTTTACATTTTCACTTCCAAACTCTACTACTCCTTTTATGAGT
This sequence comes from Picea engelmannii, assembly GCA_009831015.1. Classification (NCBI taxonomy): domain Eukaryota; kingdom Viridiplantae; phylum Streptophyta; class Pinopsida; order Pinales; family Pinaceae; genus Picea; species Picea engelmannii. The sequence goes on from ML800656.1 coordinate 359,012, forward strand.
ATTTTGGAAGATGAGTCATATCCAAATGAAACATTGCCACCCTTTCTATTCAAGCTAATGAATTTGTTTTTATCCCCATTCATTTTTTATGAGCACCCACTATTTATGTACCATTCATATTATTCTTTACATTCTTCAACGATCAATGTTATTCGATAATCTTCATTTTCTGGAATCTCTTTCTTCTCCATACTGTAGTTGTTATGGTATAGAGACATTTGGCACATGATCATCTTCCTTCATATATCTACAATCTCATTCTTTGTGACTAAGATTATTGCACTTGTAGCATACAATGTTTTGATCCATTAATGGGTGAACTGGATTATAATTTATGTTGACAAATCCCCAAACATTGCCATATCTACTATTCACACCATCTATCTATCTTCCATAGTTGTTCCTTTCATTGAATATGAAATTAATTGCTTTGTGTGAAAAATTTCTACAAGTATAACAATGACCAAGAAAGAAATTTTGATACCTAGGAGTAAGTGATCTTTTTTGTGGTGTATTCCATCTAGGTTCATGCCGTAACTGATCACGATCTACTCTTATGTATTTTCCTTCATACTTATTGAAGCTTCTTTGATTCTTGAAGGTAGGAGTTATTCTTGGATAATCATCTCTTTTGTAATCATTTCTTATTTTTGGCAGCCTGATCCACTTCTCATCAGTTCTCCTTATTAGATGTGTGGATATTTCCTTTTCTTCAAAATTATTAATGGTATTTTCATCTTCCTTATAAGAAGTTTCACCCATACATCCAAGGTATGTTCTATATTTTGGCACTTGAGAGTTCCTTAATTTCTTCCTCAATGAGACAACTTCTTGTTCAAGTTTCTCTTAATGTTTTTCTTTCTTCATCATCTAGAAATTCATTGCCTCTTTTGTTCTTCTTTCCTCTTTGAGTTGAATATTCAAGGAGATTATTTATTCTCTTACTTTCTCATAGTCTTTTAATTTTTCTTCAAGTTATTGATTTCTTCTTTAAATATTTTTTCTTAAATATTCTCAATCTTATTTTCAATAAGTATATTATATTCTGTTACACTTAAATTGACCTCTTCAAGTTATTTTCTATGTCTTTTTAGAGCACACACTGATTTTTCTTCATGAATTTCTTCTTTTTCTATTTCAGGATTGTAACTTGCTTCAATTTCTTCTACTTCTAACTTTGCATAAAGATCTTGTAGCTTGTCCCAAATCTCTTTGGTTGATTCACATGATCCCACCTTAGTGTTTACTGAATCATCTAGTCTATCTAGGATGAAATCCGTTGCCATTTTGTTGTTCCTTCTTTCTTCCTTCTGGGTTGTATTCTTTGGTTTCTTCAAAGATGTGTATCCTGAAACAACTGAGAACCAAGCATCCACCTCAATACATTTCAAGTAATTTTCCATTCTATTACTCCAATATCCATGTTATAGAAATATTTATTTCACCCTATGCAATCTTGCATATAAGTCCTTTTTCCATTTCCATGTGCAGACTTGTCATCCCTTTTTGAAATCCCAGAGCTAAAATTACATTTTTTCCACATGTACGCACCTTGCCTACTATACAACATGCATATACGCAGGCTGCACCACTACAACCCGTATACATCGGGATTTGTGCCCAAAAATGAAAAATGAAGTCGGGTTTCCATGTCATAACAGGAGATCTATGATCCTTGGCCTTCCATATACTAGAAACGTTCCGACTCGGCCCTTCAGTTCCATTTGAAGGCTATAAATGGAACAATTCCGAGCTATGGAAATTGGGAGAAAGAATTCAACTTTGAGATCAAAGTTACTCTGGAGAAATTATTTACTTCATATTGAGTCTGCATCCCTTTTTCCTTTAAGTCTGAACACAGTGTTCAACCCCCAAGCTCTTCCCTTATTTAATTGAGAACTTCATTGTATCTCTTCTATGAGCTTGCCTTTGGTGGAGGATTGAAGTGGTGGAGGCCTAGCTACAAGGAACTTAGTTTCTCGATTCTAAACCGTGCCAACACATTAAGTCTATAACATTTTCACTTCTATTGATCATATATTAATAGAAATACTCTTTTCCTATTCAATTGATATGTTGCAAGTATTTGAATTATTATTCCATGGGAATATTTGTCATGTTTTTTAATGGATTATACTATTGAATGTGCTAACATCATTTATTATCACCATATGCTTTCTTTACTTGGTTGTTGAGAACTAGTTGCAGGTCTATTGCTTTGGGTCAAGTGCTCAACGGTGGACTTCATCGAATGTCTGGACGAGGTAGGCCTTCCATCTTTTATTTCTAGCATATTTGTTTAATAGACTACTTGAGAATATAGTTGATTTTTGTAGTAATTTCCATCCATTGTGGTTTACCTTAGCCATAAAGAGAATTTTCTTGTAACATAATTGGCGACCATACTGGGGATTGAATCTTCTTTCTTAGGGTTTGGATTACTTTTCTCCTTAGATTTCTCACGTTCCTATTTCATTTCTTGTCGTATCATTGCTTGACAGCCTCTGTTCACTCTGGGTCTGAGTTTTTCATCCTTCTTCCTTTCCTAGCTTTGTTTTTGAAACATATACGCGACTTTTTTCTTGACAATCGCGTATATACGCGAGATGAAATTTTGAAAGATGCGTACATATGCTCTATTTCCTTCAATAGTCACATACATCAACCTCCTATTCTTGTTTACTGGGTTTGGTGGTTGTTGGGTGGGATTTGATGTTTTCTGAGTCTTCTTGGGTCTCTGTAGTGACTGTTAAGTGTCTGTGGGATGACAGGAAACCTGTTTGGGGTCGAATTTTTGGGTGGAGTATTTCTCATCACCTTTTCATTTTGATTGTCCTTGTACATTGGGCTGGGTGTTTCGCTCCTTGGTATTTTGCTTGAGTTATCTCTTTGTATACACAGTAGAGTTTTATATATCAATTTGTTGTTCAGTCCATGCATTTTCATTTTTCTTATATTTAAAATACAAAAATGTTAGGACAAACATTTTGATCTTTTGAGTCTTTGTCATTAGCTTAGCATATGTAAAGAAAGATTGCATTTTTACTTTAGAATTGTAGTGTTGAAATTGAAAATTGCATTTGTTTTAAGAAGCATATCATTCATTGAAAATTGAAGTTAGGACTTTGCATTATATTCATATTTACTTTTCTTGTTGAGTCATAACATCATGAGTTTCACTACCAAACATTTTTGAGTAAGCATGACCATTAAAATTAACGCTAAAATTTAAAATTTATTAGTCACGATTTTATTTTCTAGGGTGCACAAACTATCTTAGGATTTAGTGCCTTGGAATAAGATTTTGCAAGTAAACGTATCCAAAAATATTAAATCAACATATGTGTCTGAAAAAGGGAGTGGAGAAATCCATTGTATAATTGGTAATATCAGGTGGTTCCTCTTAGCGTAATACCTTCTTAATATCAGGTGGTATAATTGGTAATATCAGGTGGTATAATTGGTAATATCAGGTTGGTTGAAGGGATATCCCGCCAATACCTTCTTAGCGTCAGAGATATTTCTAGGGATATATTCATATCTGGGGATCTTGCTAGTGCCTTTACCTCTGTGAGAGGTGATACTTTCAAGGTTTCGGGCTTTGCTACCCTTCCCATATGGTGGACCTGACTTACGACTGCTCCCTTGTGAATCGGTTATACATTGGTTGCTTAGTTTCTTGACTTAGGTGCCACATAGGTTGCTTGCAGGGGTTATTCTGCAGGTATTGTGGGTCAGATAAGGGTCAGACAACACATAGCCTCTATGGAGGATTACCTCTCCGGGGGGGTCTGACCGACCGGTTGTTAATCCCACAAGGGCCCTTATAATTGATTTTGTTTCCTTCGATCTTTAGCAGGGAGACTCAGGCCCCTCTTGGGCAAGACATACCTTCTTTAGGGAGGGAGGCCCCTTTTTAGCCACTTTACCTCATTTTTGTGCATTTTGGCCATTTGATTTTCAATGTGCTCTTTGATTACTAGTTGGCCCTAGGAGTTTATATTGATTTTTCATTATCATGGATAGTGGATTTCCTTTGGCCCCCTCATTTACCGCTCCCTCCCCCCCCATGATGTTCACTCATTTCATGGGGACAAATCCTTCCACTCTTCATAATGGTATGAAGAACTATGACGCTCAGTCCATGCCTTGGGTCTCTAGTCATTTTCCTATTGATATGCCTTCAACCTTTCCATCCTCTCCCTAGCCCACTTATACAAATACTAGCATTGGATCTGAGGGAACCATGGCCCTGCTACCTACATCTTCGTTCAATATGAGTCATGTCCCTCAACCATCTTTCACGATGGGAAGTTGGAACATCCACTCTTACAGATCCATTCCTAGATATGTTGTTTTAGGAGCCAATACTCAAATGGGTTCTTATTATGCTCATTAAACCCCATCCATGTATCCTTTGTCCACCATGCATGTTCCTTCGAACACTTTCCCATGGCGGGTCCTCATATATCCCCGGGTCTTTCATACGGGGATAATCAATTTTATGGTTCGAGATACCCTCTTCACAGAACCCCTTCACATGGGGACACATATATCCTCACTTTAATAATCCTTATCATACCTCTGTCTCTTCACTGACTTCAGTGATGATTCTCGTACAAGCCTCTTTGGACCAATCAAGCGGAAGATACTACCTTTTTGGACAGGGACGAGGGGTTAAACAGGATCCTTCCTATCCTGCAATGTTTCAAATCCAATCTTTCCCTGGACCTTGGTATCAAATACCACAACCCACCGCTAATCCATTCACTACCAATCATACTAGAGCTCCATCACCAACCTCTACTAGTCATGTTGGAGATGTATCGATGACCTCTACAAGTCATGTTGACGACCCGCACCTAGCCGCTATTAGTCATGATGGGAGAATCACTCTAGTCACCACAAGCCATATCAATGTCATATCTCCAACCTCTATACATCATGTAGGAGATGACTCTCTCGCCTATGCCAGTTAGGTTGAGAGCATGTCACTAGCCATTATGAATGATGCTAGGGGCATCGAGAAGCCTAGACATCTCATATGTAAGCCTAAATTACTTTGCAATACTTGCAAAGGAAATCACCTTACTTATGTCTGTCCTATTACTGTTGGGATACCTGAAGCATGGGGCTCACCTAAGGGCCCTTCAGATTCTGAGGCGTCTGTGGTTTCCCCACATCATGTTTCTCTTTCAATTAACACGACAACCATGACGCTGCAATCTTATCCTAACCATACCCTCATTGTCGAGGGTGATGTGTCCCCTATCCTTGTTATCATGCATCATCTTCAACCTAAAATTGAAGAAGTGGTTATACCAGTGCAATCTTTGGTCAATCCAAATCTCCTTTTAGAGGATGATGCATCCTTCAACCATATTTTTATCATTCCTTGTAATGCTCCTTCTGAACACGAGAGAGTTTTTCTCTCCTCGAGCACTCTCCCTCCAAGTCCTGAGGAAGTTCCCTTCAATTGGGATGGTCTTGTGGGGTATCCAATGCCCTCGCCTATGTCCTTTCTAGTAAGAGACATTATCTGATATATCACATAGACGATATCCTCTTCTAGTGCTTTATCCTCCTCGACTTGGAGAACTTTGGTTTTTCCCAAGATTATGTCGGTTATTCGTAAGAAACTGACATTCCATAGAAGTCCAGCACAAGATCCTTTGCCTTCCCCATGACTTGTCGCCTAGAATCTCCCAACCTAGTTTAATTTAAGCTCTTTTCCAACTCATCTTCAAAAAGTGAAAATATTGTCGAGTGAACTTGTCTCTTTCACACCCGTAAATTGGATTTGAAAGGACGTCTATTTGGCACAATTTTATCCCTTTTTCACACCAAGTAGACTAAATGTCATGAAAAAGGACATTTTTTGGCGTTAAGTTGTGATTGCATATCTTTCCCTTGCTTGCAGTATTGAGCCTATAACCAGTGTTCACTTTGCATTATAAACCATTTGCCTCAACAGTTTTTCATCCTCAACCAAGAAGAGCCTCATTTATATCCTTCACAATTTGACACCCTATTCCTAGGAGGGAAAATTCCCCCGAGTGTCCATCTCTTGCATGCATATCCTTTCATTGAGCATAGGTATGTTCCACTACTGGAACTAGTTTTGCTTACTTGCGACACTCGTTTCCTCCTCTGTATCATAGCATTTATTTGTCTATGAAAAAAAAAAAAAAATATGGGTGGGAAGGGAGTATTATATTATATTGGCAGCAGTCGTGTCGCCTTTGAATAGAGCACAAAGTTATTGAGTCCATTTTTCATCATAATTTTGGGTTTAGCATGGCCTTACAAAGATGAGCATGTTACAAAGAGTCTTCTCTACCATATGGTTACTCTTCCAGTCCCTATGGAGAATTTCATTGATGCCTTCTGCATCTTATGGTTTCATCATCGAGTCTATTTTGTCAGAGTCTTCCATATGCCTCATGCTCTTGTTCAAAGGAAGTTTATAAACTTGTGTTAGTCATTCCTCAGAACTCTTGAATTCACATGTTGGCCCTACCCTTAGTTTGTCTCAGAATCACATGATACTATAGTCCTATCTAGTACCCTGGTCCTACTTTCATCATTAGTAGGTAAAATTGAACCAAACAATTGACATTTCATCATTGGTCGTTGACTGGGTGGTTTCCCTTGTGTTCGATGAGAAGATATCTATTCACACATTAGGATTCATACAGTGTCTTGGATTCCATTAGCCTTATTGGTGGTTTCCTCTCCTTTTTTAGCACATTTCCTCATTGGTTTATATTCATAGGGTATTTTTCGTGTACCTCTTGCACTTGGCACACGTGAAAGACACACAGGGTCTTTGGTTCATGAACATGTTCTTTGTCTGATTTCCTCCAAATCATGAAGCTCTTGCTTTGTACCTCATGCTGAATGATGAGAGATGCCTTAATGATATCCTTTCAACGGATCTCTTTCCATCGACTTCAACTCATCTATTCTTGAAATGGGACCTATAGTCTTATGAGTATCTTGAGGCTTAGATTCATTAGTGGCAGGTTCTCTCGCCATCGACAGTTGGGAACACATCAATGTCTCTTAATCGATGGATTATTTAGGTGTTCGACACTGACTCCTTTATTCACACTTATAAGAATGTACTTGGTGCCTTGATACCTACTTTCATTATCCATAGGTTGTCTCATGTTTTTTAATGTTATACCTTAATGACCGGTAATCAAACAAGGTCTCATTGTGTTTGACCTCAACTCATTTATTCACATGATGTATACTTGCACCCTTGGCAGATTGTGTAGAAGAATTGAAGACATTAGTATGTGGCCGCAACTTTCCCAAGTTGTTGCTTCCTTTTCAATTGACCAATACCTATATGATTTCAATAATCATGGGAGATCATATTGTACTCCATTGTATACAGATATCTTCAGATTGGTTTTGAGACTGTTTCTACTTGACCTTGTTCATGAATATGACATCCTTTGGCATGTAACCACATTTGTATTTTCCTATTCATGGCCATGGATAGTTGTTTGGTATATTTTCACATGGATCTCCAGTGTAATTCAAATTGGCAGCCATGTATGCAAAGTCAGTGCAGAATGTAATGAGCAACTAGTTCTTCTAGCGGGTTCCCCATCACTCCACTTCTGGATTGTTTATCATGTATTTCATCCATCACAGATACTCTTATGACCTCACACATTAGGGGGCATCTGTTATAGCAATATTTTCCTCACCCTATGCAATCTTGCACATAAGGCCTTTCTCCATTTCCCTATGCAGACTTTTCATCCCTTTTTGAAATCCCAGAGCTAAAAATACATTTTTTTCCACATGTACGCACCTTTCCTACTATACAAAATGCATATACGCAGGTTGCACCACTACAGCCTGCGTACATCAGGATTTATTCCCAAAAATGAAAAATGAAGTCGAGTTTCCATGTCCCGATAGGAGATCTATGATCCTTGGCCTTCCATTTATTGGAAACATTCTGACTCGACCCTTTAGTTCCATTTGAAGGCTATAATTGGGCCAATTCCGAGCTATGGAAAAGGGGAGAAAAAATTCAACTTTGAGAGAAAAGTTACTCTGGAGAAATTATTTACTTCATATTGAAACTGCATCCCTTTGTCCTTTATGTCTGAACACAGTGTTCATCCCCAATGCTCTTCCCTATTTGATTGAGAACTTCATTGTCTCTTGTTGGCACAGGGGAATTCCTAGGTTTCAATGCTTCAACAACACACCAACAAAACCCTAACTACTGACCCTTTTGGTAACACCTGCGAAGCAAGCGAAGTCTCACCTAAGGTATAGGCAAGGGGGGTTACGGACTCATGTGTCTGTAACCAAGATGGGACACAGATATGTGATTACAACACTTCACAGAGTATTCTATTAACACTATAAGATGATATTAATTAACTTATTAACTTCATTAACATCACATAACAAAACCCTGAGATAGATCGGCGCAGTAACAATAAATATTAAGTACTTCAACCACTTATCACATAGCCATGAGTTAGATCTAGCATTCATTGATAAAGCATAAGTAAATCACTAAGCAATATCAGATCTATATAAAAAACATAATAAGCAAAGCACTGAGCATATTTATAGCATAAACCACACAACACAAAGCCAACAGAAAACAAAAGATATACATGGTTCACCCCAGTGTGGGGCTACATCCACCAATTGCTTCGTCTTCTTTATTATTCTTCCGAATCCCTTACAATCATATGATCCTTCTCACTAGCCACATAGATAAGATCATGGAGGACATGAGATCTGTGCACTGAGTGCCAGATCCTCCTTCCCAAAAATAGGTCATGACACAAAGCCCACTTCTATATCAAGCACAGAGCCTTACAAACATATTTTGTTGCACTAAGAAACCCAAAAATGCATGCACTTAGCCACATAGAATTTGCTTCCTAAGATTTTTCTTCCTATCATACATTCCTACTTATTTATACTTTTACAATATGTTACAAAAAGGCCTAATCATGGGTAAACCCATGGGCCGACATCCCATAACCCATTAAAAACAACCCTTACAAAGCCCAAAAAATGAGCGAGATCCACAATCTGAGCTCTACCTGGGAACTCCATCCTTGATCACTGTGTTGAAGTCCAAAAAGTGGTCATACCTGACCAAGATTTCCTCAAAACTTGGTCAAGGGCCAATAGGCCCCCAATACTCACCTGTGACTCATCTCGATTCACTCAGATCTAGGCAATGTCGCTTCGAAGTCCTCAAGCTTCACTCAAGCTGCCTTGATGCCTTGACTTGTTGCTTTGCTTGAGCCTCCTGCTGTTGTGAGGGAAATCTCCCTACAGAGTAGCAAATAGAGTTCAGACTTTGCATGCAGATATGACCGAAGAGAAACTACTTTCTACCTTCATCCCTAGATTTAAATCCCCTTTTCTTGGTAAATGCATGACAGATCAACCTACCTCATTCCCGGTGTTTGAGGTCGATCCTCCATTGTACTTGATTACTTGTTTGCAATACACCTTCCAAAGCTAATCTGCATCTAAGACAAGCAACAACTACACATGCATCCTACTTATGTACTAACGGGTTAGAAATCCAAAACATGTACTAATCAAAATATAAAATTTCATGAATTGGGTTGGGAAAAGCATTTTCTTTATTACTTTGAATGAGTCAACTTACAAAAGTTGAGACCAGCCACCGCTCCTTGAACCTGATCCTGGGCTCCTCTTCTACTGTCCTCCAACTACTTTTCTTTGAATCTCCTTTGGCACAAGGAAAGGCTAAAGGGTTGGGAAAATGGGAATATGTAAATGGGCAGAGTTTCTTTGCTATATTTTTCCTCCTTCCAAATGGGACCCCTACCCCTTCTTTTATAGGCTAGAAGGAGCTAGGTATTTGGACAAACCCTCGGCCATGCATGGTCAGGAGTTTCAGTTAACTCACCCATAGACTTTGTGTTCTTTCAACAACTTTCCTTTTTTCGTTCTTTTGTCGGTCCATGCGGGTTGTCTTGGGTCAGCCATCATGTACATGCGTACAGTAACAGAGTAGGGTGTGTGGGCCTTTATAAAAGAGGATTTTCAAAGAGTTGTTCAACAGTGCTTTGGCAAAGAAATGATACGAGATGGCATGATGCCAGGTAAGCATGTGTGGTGCAATTTAGGGTTATAACAGATGCCCCCTAATGTGTGAGGTCAGAAGAGAATCTGATGGCCAAAATACATTACCAATATTTACTGATGTGCCGAACGATTGAGCCCAAGGATCAGGAACCGGGAGGCACCGTCTGCAAAATAACACATGTCTCACCGAGGCGGGCATACCCATGCTCAAGATAAAATAGAATCATGGCTACCAATAAAATACATTGTAGATCCATGTCAAATAGCTATAAATAGTAGCCTCAAACAATACACAGTGGAGCTACATCTCGAAATCAGAAAGATATACATATAGAGTATCCATCCTACAGAAGCTGATTCGGCCTAATGGCTGGAGATGAGATCTTCAGAGCTCGAGAAACAACTTCAAAATCTTCAAAAATTGGGTAGGAGTGTAATATGAGTGTATGACTGCACTACCCAGAGGTCTTTGATGGCTCGTTGGTCATGGACTTGATAATCTTGATGATCAGACTGAAGGCTTCAATGATTTCAAACAAGGACTTGATTGGATGTTCAGGATGGCCGGGTATGAGGACAAGAGACATATTGCAGAGGGGCCAACTCAAGCTTGGTGACAAACTTCCCTTGGATAACAACACAAAAAATGATGAGACTCAGGCATCATGGCATTAATCATAAGTCTACGAAGCAGGAGGCAACGCAAACTCTCCATATGTTTGGAGGGATAACCAAACGGTGGAGGACACAACTCTATATAGAAAGAAAAAGCTTCCTAAGGTCGTACTACATCCCATAGTATGATGAACAAGTGGACATATGTGCTTTATCCAAGGGCGATTCATTATGCTGCCAATGAAGAAAATACTTTTCCCTTCCTCTTTTTGGGGTATATTTGATTTTTTTTTTGTTCTTTTCAATAATTGTGGAAAAAGAATAAAGGAATATTACGTTACAAAGGAGGAACGAGTGTTGCAAACATACAAGCTCAAGGCACAAGGACAAGACTGATGTTCTAGTAGAATGATACTCAAGAAAAATCCTCCGGGGGCCAAAGGTGTTAAGATGCAGAAGCAAACTATTGCAAGGCTGGCGTATAAGGTATGCAAACGCGGTTAATAAAACACACAATGGTAATGTCCTTCAATGTAAGTTTAATGAGCCCAAAGAAGGTAAGATCGGTGGTTTTTCATGTTTAGAGATTCTGAAAAAACATAAAATGAGACTCCATTGGGGTACCTTTTTCGAAGGTAGTCTAGTCAGTTCGAAAAAGAGGTAAAATAGCACCGACAAGACGTCTATTCAAAACCATTTTAACGAGTGTGATAAAGACAAGATCTCTCAACCATTTTTTCATTTTTAAGGAGTCTAAAAAAATCTTAACTATGGACTCCATCAGGAATATTCTTCTGGATCAATTTAATGAGTGTGAAAGAATAAGGTCACTAGGCGATCTTTTCAATTTTAGGGATTCTGAGAAGAGCTTAACTATGGACTCCGTGGGGGTTCCTTTTTAGTAAGTTTAGTCCCTCAGGCCCGAAAAAGGGATAAAATTATACCTAAGAGTACTCTTCTAAAGAACGGAAGTTCCATAGAGTATACCTTTGTTCGTACAGTTGACTGTCCAGATCGAAAAAGGGGTAAACTACCACCCGAGAGACGTGACTTCAAATTTCAGTTTAACGAGCATGAAAGGCCACAAGATCACTCGGCCATCTTTTCATGTTTAGAGGGTCTGAAAAGGGCTTAAAAGAAGACCTGTTATTTTTTGGGAGTCCTGAGGGTGAGATCAACAACGAAGAAGAATCATGCAAATGAGGCTCAAACTCATTCAGGAAAGACTATAAGGACTCTCGAGCCTACAATGTTTTAAAGATGGCATGGACACCATAATGCAACCAGGACCTACCTAGGGCATCCATGTTCTGGTAAGCTCTACCGCCAAGTTTCGACACTTCTAAATCAGATAAGATGGTTCTGTGTCACAACCTGATGGGATCAATCCTATGGCAAAGGAAAAAGACAACGAGACACAAAAGTCCGGGTAGTAACCTAACCTATATGTTCAAGTTGATCGTCGGAAAAAATTTCATGGACCATCAAAATTTACTCAAAACTCAAAAACAATGTCCCAATACCCGATCAAATCCCTCCCATATAACTATTGAATCACTCTAAATGGTTTTTGGTATAAATGAAATGATAAGGGAGAGAAAAAAAGTGACAAAAAGAGGCCAAAAAGTCTATAAATAGAAGCTGGTAGCTCATTATCACCATTGCTGATTTGGAAATTGACTCTGGAGCTAAAAGACCCCCTTTGATAAAAACGGTGATTCTGGGAGCTACAGTGGACGAAACGAACTTCCGTCTGGACCAAGTAAGTACAAACTCCCCTATCTAGCTATTCAATTCTTTATTTTTGCTTTTGATTTCATTTTTTGGGTGGGGGTCGACCTTTAAAAGGTCGGCCCTAGGTTCACGCAGGTTGTCTCTGGACAAGCCACGTGTACACTCGGGCAGAGTGAAACCTGCCCACGTGTACACGTGACTGTCACCTAGACAACAAGCGTGGACCCTCCTTTATAGACAAAAAGAAACAAACAACACTCACTCACCCTCCTGAACTTGGTTGTTTTGGCAGGATGTATGTCTGTTGGAGGGAAAGGGAGAATGAAGAAGTTAGTGAGTTGGTTGTTGGAGATCTGAACGCCGTGGCCGCGTTGATGCAATGTGGTTTGCTAAAGTTCTTCTTGTGTCCATTTATGCGGGTGAAACCGAGGCTACTGAATGCCTTGGTTTACTATTGGCACCCTGATGCAGAGTCTTTCGTGCTAGAGGGGAAATCACTGGTGCCTACCACCGAGGATATCTACTTTTTGACTGGCCTCTCAAGGAGAGGGGAACCAGTCAATTTCAGGACATTTCTATCGGGGCCGCATAACATAGAGTAACTGATATCCCTGCACTGTGAGGCTAGCACAAACCATTTGAGCTCCCAGGTGCCCATAAGTAAGATTACTAACCTATCGCTACAAGCGATATTATTTCTCATTGGGCAGTTTACCGGTTCAGCGGTCTTGCATCAGGCATCCTGCGCACAGATGAGCTGTGCTATCTAGTGCTTGAATGCAAATTTTTTTGACTGGAGTACCACACTCCTGGAGTGTATGAAGAGGCAATTGACAGATTGTTGTTAGCGGACACAGAGGAACTTCAGGTTCGGGACCATTTTGTGTTCCTTCTTTTTCGAGAGAGTTTCGAGCTTTAGTCCTCGGGAAGTGGTACGAGGACATCATGCCTCTTTTCCTACTATATGCACATGGGCAGTATTACTGCCGCGACAGGGTGGTGGAAGGACTAATGAGTCCTTCGATGATGACTTTTTTGCATGGCTATCATGGCAGATCCCTGTGATCGAGGATTACCCATATGCAGGGATAGACTTTTTGAGAGATCCTGAGATACCCGTGCCTCTTGGTGATGAGCAAGGGGAGATGGGTAAGTCTCCACCTTTGTAGTTTTTTTGTTGTATATGTGATTTTTATGTCATTTTTTTCATATATATCTTTTTTTTATATGCCAGAGTATTTGACGGATATATGTTTGTTGCATGCAGATGTGGGACCAGTGTGACCTGCTGATTATGCACAGAACAGACATTGTCCTCAGCTAGGAGTCGCAGCTACCGCTTCCAGGGGACCAACAGTAGCAGGAGACCTCCTAACCAGGGAGGTTGAGAGGGTACTTAGACGAGTTGAGCGGAACTTTACTACACTCACTCGCACAGTCCCGATGGCAGAGATTGAGGACCTTCCACCATCCATGCAACCTCATGTAGTGGGGGCACCTCGTATGTGGGTCTAAATGTTTAGGTGTTTAGCCCATGCTGTGGACCAGTATAACAGGGCCCATAGGCCCTGGACCTATTTAGACATTTTACATGCCACGAGCACTACTTGTATATATTTTTTGAGGGCATAAGCCCTCTGACTCATTATTGGTCCTATTTTTGAGGCGCTTGTGTCCATCTATGTACTCTGGTTACTTTATGATATTATATATGGTTTTTTTATCTTTTGTGTCTTATGGATCATGTGTGAAAAAATGTATTTACATGCTTATGTCAATGTTCTTTCATATGTGTGCAAGATGCCAATTCAAAATTTGATTAGCTAGAGTATCTGTAATTTGGTTTAATCTCCTAGGAACATGAAAATATGTATTATAATCAAAGTTTCATTCTAAGAGACGTACCCTAAGGAATCATCGGTGTAAGGTTGGATCATGAACCCAGTATACTCTTTTTAACTGAGACACAACTAGTTGAGCATCGAGATAGACCAAGAGATGAGAGATACCCAATTACAAGGCGTCATGAAGCAACTCAATAACTGCACTATACTCGACGACATTATTTGTGGTGTCACCTAAGCATATACCTCTGGAAGATAACAACTGGCCCTAAGGTGTAAAGATTACCCAAGCTGTGGAGGCAAGCCTCCAAGTGTGCTGACTAGCACTGTCTGCATACCCAATGAACACCTCAGAATCACTTGACATCTACCATATTGACAAAAGATAAAATCAATGACACGTCCATAACATTTTAAAAGAAACTAAAAAGTAATTGTACAAAGACTATACATATGTTACAAAAAGTTACCCACAATGACCTGCCTATGAGTAATACTTCTTGAGGTAGAGCTCATTTCTAGGCTCCTCCAAAGCATTCCCTTCAAAATCAACCAAACGATAAGCGCCCGTTTTTAATACCTCTTTTATGATGAAAGGTCTGAACCACATGGGTTTGAATTTTCCTGCCCCCAGAGGGTCTTTATCTTGGTCATAGACCAGGACAAGGTCGCCTTCAGAGAAAATCTGAGGACGAACGGACCTATCATACTGACACTTGACCTTATGTTTGTGAGCCTCATTGGCCAGGGCCGCATCACGATGCTTCTCATTGAGTTGCTCAAGGTATACTAACCGTTCTTCAAGTGGAGAAGTGTCTGGAAATAATTGTACTACCAATTTTATAGATGGGATTTGACATTCGATGGGCAAGACTGCCTCCAGCCTGTAAACGAGTTGAAAAGGTGAGAAAACGGTTGCCGTCTTAACAAATGATCGGTAAGCCCATCATTTCGAGTATAACATCAAATGCCAATTTGACTTGGTTGAGTTGATAGTTCGTTGTAGAATAGTCTTAAGAGTTTTTTTTACAACTTCCACTTGCCCATTGGCTTGGGGGTAGTAGGGTGATGAATTCTCATGTTGTAACCCAAGCTTTGATGTTAATTCGGTCATCATTTAGTTCTGAAAGTGACTGCCATGGTCAGTAACAATCTCTCTTGGAACCCCGAACCTTGCTATGATCTAGTTGAATAAAAAGAGAGTTGCAGTCTCTCCATCATCTTTAAATGTTGGCATAGCTTCGACCCACTTAGTGAAGTAGTCTATAGCTACGATGATGTAGCGGTGCCCCCTTGCTAAAGGGGGGTTGCAAGTAGTGTAATCAATCCCCCACTTGGTGAAGGGACCAACTGTGATGACAGGAAACATGGGAGCGAGATGTGCCCTCATCTTCCTAGAGAATATTTGGCAGAGATGGGACTTCTTGACCGATTCTATACAATCTTTGATAAGTGTCGGCTAGAAGTAACTTGCTCATAGAATCTTTTGGGTTGTTGCCAACCCAGACAAATGACCACCACAAGCTCCGATATGGAAATCGTTGAGCACGATAACTGCCTCCTCATGTGTGAGACATCGACATAAGATGCAATCTACACCTCTTCGATACAATGTATCATCGAGTATGAGATAATTCTTAGCCTAATGGCGTATATGCCGATGCTCATCACGAGAAGCAGAAGTGGGGAACTTCAAATTCTAGAGATAGACAAGTATATCTTTGTACCAGGGATCTGAAGATGTGATCAAAAACATATCTCACTGGATAGGTGATTCTTCAGGCACAACATCACCTTACTCAACCGAAAGTTCTAAAATAAGCTCTGCAAAGACCAATGACTTCTTAGACTTTGTTGAAACGAAGTCTAAGTCAAAATCCTGAAGGATGACTATCCATCTACTGATTTTTCTACCTATTACTCGTCGTGTCAACATGTACTGGAATGGATTCACGACAACAATGACGGTGGTCTTGTGAAATAGAACATAATGACGGAACCGTTGAACAACATGAACTGCTACCAACGCAAGTTTTTCGATATGAGAATAATTGAGTTCCGGTCCTACGAGGCCTCGGCTCAGGTAATAGATCATGTATTCTGAGAAAAAATCATCTTCTTGAACTAAAACCATGCCAATGGTTGAATCTGCTGTAGCCAGATATAATAAGAAATCTTTGTTATAGTTAGGTGGTCGGAGCAGAGGGGCAGTTGTGAGGGCATGTTTTAATGCATCAAAAGATAATGGAGTGGCATCATCCCAGTAAAAAGGAACGTCTTTCTTCAGTAAGTGCATAAATCCCTTGGTGATTTCGGCAAAGTTGGCGATGAAGCATCGTAAAAAGTTCACCTTTCCTTGTAGACTCTGAAGTTAAAGGATTGTGCGTGGGGGGGGCAACTAGATTATTGCCTCCACCTTGAGCAGATCGACCATGATCCCTATTGTTGATACGATGAAACCTAACAAATATCCTGACGTTACACAGAAGCTGCACTTGTTTGGATTCAAGCGAATCCAAAAGTAGTGACAACGTTCGAAGATCAGTCTAAGGTGTGTGGGATGATCCGTTCTCTTGACAGATCGTGATGCTAAATCATCTAGATAGGCCTCGACTATATGCTTGAGATCATGAAAAGAAAAAGACATGGCCCGCTGGAATGTGGCTCCAGCATTTTTAAGACCAAAAGGCATCTTACGATATGCGAATGTACCCCACGGAGAAATGAATGTCATTTTGTGTTGGTCTTCAGGTTTGATTTAGATTTGATTATATCCTGAAAAACCGTCCATGAAAGAAAAGGCTTCACAACCAGCACATTCATCAATGATCTGGTTGATGAATGGTGTTGGAAAATTATCTTTGGGACATGCCTTGTTCAAATCAAGAAAGTCAGTATAGACACGAATCGTGCCTTGTTTTGTATTGACCGACACAAGATTTGACACCCATTGAGTCAAATGGATAGGATAGATAAAACCCGTCTTTAACAATTTCTCTACCTCAATCTTGATGGTTGTTGCTTTCTTAGGATTAACTAGAGGAAGCTTTTGTCGGACAGGCTTGGCATCAGGATACGTTGTGATTTCATGTTCAACTATTTTAGGATCGATACCTGGCATTTCCTCATAAGACCAGGAAAAAACGTCGCAGAATTCTTTGAAAAGATCCATGTAGATTTGAATCTCTTTGGGGGAGAAATCCGCTCCGACGAAGATGTTCTCCACGATGCCAGGGTTTTGGGAGATGTTGATTGGTATAGTTTCAACGATAGTTTCCATATTTCCCTCAGCATAAATTTCATGTGTAGCTAAGAGATTAATAGGACATGAATGATCTCCCGTCATGGTCACGGTGAATTCTCCTGCTTCGATTCGGCTTAACTCTGGGAGAAAATATGATTTGTGATGAAGATCTTCCCAAGGTTTATCTGGACTAGTCATTGCTTCGATTACTGCTTCATCAGAAGGCAAGACTAAGTCTAACGAATCGATGTTAGTGAGAGAACCCTGAGCCCAAATAGGCTCTAGAAGTGGATCCAACTCTTGTGCAAGAGTCAGATCAGTGGTAGCTGAAGCTTGCTGGACTAAAGAGTATGCTACTTCAGCTACAGAAAAGGGCATGGACATGCCCACGTGCCCTGTCTCCTCCATCGGGGCCGATGGGGAAGGAAGTATCCATGGATCCTTGAAGTAAGTCGTGCGGAATGATGAGACTTGAAAAATCTCAACCTTATGGTGATTGGATATAAATTTTATGTCGTCGTGAGGGGGTGGGTAATTGAAGGTACCCATCAAGGATGGGCAAAAACCAAATCCTACGTTAACGACACCTGGTTGAGTATTATCAATCATCGGGACCGTGGATGCCCCCAAAGTAGGGTCAGGTCTGGAGAAAGACAATTGATCGATGGTCACTATTCGACCCTCATGTGGAAACAACAAGACCCAAAAAACTGTAGCAACCACAACTTGCATAGCATAAGTCCAACTCCTTCCTAACAAGAGGTTATAGTCGAGGGGAGCATCGACTACCTCTACTTCGACACACACAGTCTTCCCTCCTAACTGCACAGGGAAAGAAGGAACTATTCCATGTGGTTGGAACGAACGATCGTCAAAAGCGGTGAGGAGAGTAGGTGATGGAGACAAAACGGGCTGGCCAATGGCCTTCCAACATGCCAACGACATAATGCATGTCGAGGTGCCCTCATCGACCACCGTGTGGAAGATATTCTAAGTAAAAATTTTCGTTGGATAAGCCACTACTATCTGAAATGCTACATGGTAAGGAAGACGAGGTTTTAAGTTGGTTGTATCGAACATGATGGTACCTAGATTACAAGTCTCAGTAGAGCCCAAAGAAGTTAACAAGGATTTCCTCTAAGAAGGGCATCTTTGGAGGACCTCCAAAGCAGACATCGCACAAGGGGTTTGTGATAAATCTTCCACCATAGAGTAGTTCTGGGTGGCCCTTGCATTTGGGTTATGAGAATCATTTTTAAATGCACCTTTTGGGATGCGTGTCATTGTTTCTCCCAACGCCTTCTCAATCTGTAGAGGAAGAGATGGGAGGTCAGCTTCTTTATCCTTCTCAGAAGTTCTTGGTTTACTATATTTGTGCACTCTAGTCGATATAAAAGCATCACCCCTAACCATATATACGTTCGCGGATGTGGGGTTGTTTGGAGGTGGGCAATTTTCTTGGCTGCGCCCTTCCATGCTTGCAGAGGCTTGAGTTAGATTTTTCCCATGCTGAAATGGATTAGTCAACACTGCCTGTTGTTGCTGCATGACAAATTTTTGGGCCTCTGCAAGTCAAGGACATAGATGGGTCGGGTGGTCTTCCTCACACAAGATGCATGGATACCTCACCTTCCATTTTTCAGTGTTGTCCCCACCAGCATTATCGTTGATTTGTTTGTCCCCCTTACCCTTCTTTCATTGTTTTTTCTTCCCTTCAGGCTGTTGGGTGGCCTTTGGGTTAGTCGACTGCACTGTGTGTACTTACGATGTTTTGGTAGGGGGAACAGGCAAAGCAATAGTTTGGATGGCCGCTGTGTGTTGTATTGATAACTACTGCAACTACTTTGTCAATTGCTCAGTGGGCTTGGTTTGTGCTGAACCAACAATACCATTGTCATGTGGTCCAGCTCTCTGTCTAGTTTTATCCAGTATTGAACGTGGCGCATCTGGCAAGATGTTGTATAATAAACCGGACTAAGAATAGATGAGATCAAACTGTTGAGCCCCCATGATGGCGTCTTCTTCGGAGAAAAATCCTGATGTCGCAACGTCTTTGGATAACTACGGGGCCAAAGACTTAAGGAACCACTCAAGCAGGAATGCTGGTGGGACTGGTACCTTGATTAAACTCTTCCGACGTCTCCATTCTCGGATGTGATTAGAGATATGGTCTGTATTTGTCTATTCAAAATTGGCGAGCAGCTCTGTGCCAGTGTCGTATCTCACAGGTAACCGGAAATGGTTCAGGAAAGCCATCGCCAGTTCACCAAAAGAAGAGTATCTTGAGCGATCAAGCTCAATGTACCATTTCATGTCACTCCCAATGAGAGTACGTTGAAACAATCACAACTGTACGGAGTCATATTTCAATGAGTTATATGAGCACCAAATATGGAAGGTAATCACATGATCTCTTGGATCTTTGTTAGGCTTGGCTTCGAACTTTGGAATGTCTGAAGGCAACTTCGTCGGCATAGGAGGCCAACATGGATCATGACAAATAGGTTCATTCAATAACCTTGTCAAATATGGCAAGTGTAAAGTCGCCAGGAACGATAGTTTGGGTTGTTGGTGATAACCTGGGAAAAAGGGGCCTGGATTTTGACTGGCACTAGGTTGCCAGGAAAATTTTGGCTGCTGGCCCGGATTCTGGTAGAAACCATGGCCCTGGCCAGCATAAGTATTTTGCATATGTGGAGACATCATCAGCTAATTTCCCAAATAGGACATAGATTATTGGGCATGAATTATATTCGAAGGACTTTGGCAAGGATTACCCCATGCTGGTCTCGTGGGGATAGGCATAGTAGTTTGTTCGGGGTTCCATTGATTGTGGAAATAATTACCCCAGATCGGTATTCCGGATGAGGGAACGGATCCCTGCCTTGAATTCCAAGGTCCTGCTAGGTTTTCCCCCTGTGCAGGAATAATACCCTGCATAGGAGTAAATTGTCCAAAAATGGGGTTGCCCCCAGTCGGGAAAGCAGCTAACGAGAAGGTGTTGTTACCAAACGTTCCATTCAAAGAAAACGATGTTGAACCTACCGACATACTATGCGAAGGTGGTCCTTGACTCCCTGCTCCAAATAAACTATTGTGTGTAGGTTGCCCGACGGATTGTTGATGCGAGCCACTGATTGAAGGGGACAAAGGATGGATATGACCTCCTCCGTAAGGGAAAGTGTTAAAAGGATAAGGAGTGCCCCCCATGTGACCTTATAGAGGAGCGTTAGATCTCCTTGCCCCCAAACCCAAAGTCTGTAAAGTGGAGTAGGAAAGTATAGGAATTGTACCTGAACTAGGCATCCCGTATGAGAACGGAGGGTCTGTCACACTTGGTGTGAAAGGGGTTGTGGCCTCCGACAAAGATAGGATCAAACCACTGTGCGAAGTAGTTGCAGTCAAGACCATGGTGTCTCAGACCAACGACGGTGGGTTAGGAGTTGAAAGCTCTCCTGTGGTGACAACCATAGTGGGAATTGAAGAATTCCCAGAAGGATTAACAACATTTGTTTCCATTGTTGTGTGCAACACTATCTGGCGCTCGTAAAATTGAATTGGTACAATGAAACGTGCCAAGAAATTAGTGGTTGGGGTTTCAACTGGGCCAAGAGTGGTTGCTTCAAGGTCCAAAATGGTTGATTCCTCCGGGGCTTGGTCGGGCACAATGGTTTGTAACCCGGTCACTTCAAAAGATCCTTGTTGGTCTAGCTTTCGCCTTAATGGTGGCGGGGGTGGCTCTAGTGTAACCGGTGGCAGGCCAAGAAGCCTTCATGACTGGCGGAGCTCAAGATCCTCGACTTTGTGAGAATATTTAAGACACTCTAAGGTATTCTAAACGTTCAAAAGTAACACACACACTAAAAAAATTCCCTAGAAGATAAGACAGGCAAACACTAAATTAATTGGAAGAACAGTTACAACAACCAACACTAGAGCAACTTACCGGTGCAAGTGCAACTCGAACATGGAAGCACCCTCCAAGTATACTCTACAAAGTGTGGCCCTATGTCTGTCTTAGGTACCATGGTATACCCACACAGTCACCTGTGTATGTCCCTAAAAAGGATTGGCAACTAGGTTGCCAGTGCGCGAACAGTCACCAGGCGAATACAGTTGAAAGTCAGGTAGACCACAATGAGAAAGGTATCAAGCCCGAAACCTGTCAAGGGTATCGAGAGAAAATGGTCCTAAAGACAACTGAGGACCTTGAATGGATTTGAGACCCATGAAGCCCCATGGCAAATGCAAACGATGGAATCCAAAAACAAGCCCTCTATATGTGTTCTCCACTACGATTGGTCCAGCTTTGGAGGGTTTATCTCCGCTACCTTTCCGCACGCGACCTCGTGTTTATACCTTGTGTTAGAGGGGGGTCCTAGATAAATTTCACGACACTGGACTTAGACACTCCCTAACTCAGACTCCAATGTTTTCTTTTAAATGGCCCTGAAGAGTTTCCTCTCCAACCTAATCCAAGGCCCTAATCATGAACTAGTTGGTGAACCCTACAAACATAAAAGTCTAGTAGATTTTAAATTAAGCGTTAATTTTATGGATTTGTCTTACGTCAAGGGGTATGAAAGTGAAAATGATGATTTGTAGAAGACGAAAGCAAAAAATGAGTAAAAAGCTGGAAACAATTTTTTTTCTTAATGCAAAATTTCAACAACTTTTCAATTTTTTTTTTTTTTTTTAACTTTTCTAAGATTTTGGACAACAAACTCAAAGGAATTTCACTCGACTACGAGCTACTTATGATCTAAGTGAACTGCAAAAACTTATGAAATAAATAACTTTTCCCTGGCTAATAATGCAGAAACACACATTTCAACCAAACCAGAAAATGAAAAGAGATTTTTTTATTTATTTAAATGCTAGTAAAGAAAGAAAGGAAAAATACCGACAAGCAAAAACCAAGAAAAACAACTCTGGCCTAATCGCAGATCGCAAAGAATCAGGTCAAAAATCACATACTAGCAATTTTTTTTTTTAAAACAATGATTCTCACACTTGTCTAAAAACCTTAAAAATTCTTTTGTTTTTATGACAACTTTTTTTTAACTGAGAAAAAGTAGGCTAAGGGTAAGATTAATCCTAAGATATTGACTGCTCAAATAGAGATTCAAACACTTGAGAGGAATAATTCTTATCAAGGGAAAGGATGACTGCCTTACCCTCAACAAAAAGTATCTTATACAAGCACGCGACTGTTAATCAAACAACACTCCTGCGAACGCATGCTGGATAGAGACAAAGGGCGTGTACATGTGGGTTGACCTTGTACAGGCTACATGTATATCTAAACTTTGATAAAAATGAAAACAAAGAACCCAAAACTAGGAAGAGACCACTGATATTGATAACTAGGATCCCTTGAAGGCTTAAACACTCTTTTTAACAAAAAAACAAATAATGTAAGGAAAAAATGATAAGGCAAAAACAATCTAAGATAGGACTGCTAGAAAACAAGACTCAGATAGAATTCCAGAAGACCCCCTGAGAATGTTTGATTCTGACAGGGAAGAGGATGACTGCCTCAGAAGTCCTCTAAACTCTACATGCTACTGCTACTTCTTCAGCTAGCATTCACACGTGGGCTGTAAGAGAGTAGGGAATGGGTACACGCATGCAGACCTTATGCAGGCCGCATGTACCTCTGTGGGTCTCAACAAACACATTCTTGCAAATCAGAGAAAGATGGTATGGAAAACCAGACTCTCTGCTAGCTCAGACCTTACAGAAACTAAAATAAAAAACAAGCAAGAAAAACTAGTCTTTAAAACTACCCAAAAACTAAATAAAATTCCAGGAACCCTAGAGAGTCTCCCCAGTATGGTCACCAATTCTGTTGTGAGGGAAATCTCCCTACAGACTAGCAAATAGATTTCTAACTTTGCATGCAGATATGACCGAAGAGAAACTACTTTCTACCTTCATCCCTAGATTTAAATCCCCTTTTCTTAGTAAATACATGACAGATGAACCTACCTCATTCCCGGTGTTTGATGTCGATCCTCCATTATACTTGATTACTTGTTCGCAATACTCCTTCCAAAGCTAATCTACATCCAAGACAAGCAACAACTACACATGCATCCTACTTATATACTAACAGGTTAGAAATCCAAAACATGTACTAATCAAATTATAAAAGTTCATGAATTGGGATTGGAGAAGCATTTTCTTTATTACTTTGAATGAGTCAACATACAAAAGTTGAGACCGGCCACCGCTCCTTGAACCTGATCCTGGGCTCCTCTTCTACTTTCCTCCAACTGCTTTTCTTTGAATCTCCTTTGGCACAAGGAAAGGCTAAAGGGTTGGGACAATGGGAATACGTATATGGGCAGAGTTTCTTTGCTATATTTTTCCTCCTTTCAAATGGGACCCCTACCGCTTCTTTTATAGGCTAGAAGGAGCTAGGTATTTGGATGAACCCTCGGCCATGCATGGCCGGGAGTTTTAGTTAACTCGCCCATAGCTTTTGTGTTCCGTCGACAACTTTCCTTTTTTCATGCTTTTGTTGTTCCGCGCGGGCTGTCTTGGGTCAGCCAGTGTGTGCACGCGTGCAGTAATGGAGTAGGGTGCGTGGGAATTTATAAAAGAGGATTTTCAAAGAGTTGTTCAGCAATGCTTTGGCAAAGAAAGGATATAAGATGGCTTGATTCCAAGTAAGCATGTGTGGTGCAATTTAGGGTTATAACACCTACTCAGTGAGATCGTGGATCATCTTCTCTATAATAGGCCCTTCTAGGTGTTGTTCCACTCTTGCAACCACTTGGTCCAGTTGCGAGCCTTGTCCTTCAATTTCTTCAAACACTTTATATGATTAATCCTGCACTGGTTGCAGCTTCTGTGTGACTTCCATTACTTTTCTTTGGATGGCAGTAATATGTTGTTGGATTGTGTGATTCTCTTGTGATCTTTTCATTCTCTCGATTGCAGTGAGTAAGTTCATCTGTGCCTACATGGAGAAGGCATGTTACTGCGCCTCCTGTAATTGCACTTCTAGTTTCTTCAACTTTGTATCTTCTGTGAGGCATTCATAAGTCTGTGGGATTCTATCACTTAGTTGTTTTCATTTTGAGGTGAGGGATCTGATCCTTCCAACTACACTCTTGGTAGCTTCTTCCCTTTGGTCACACACATCCTATGGGGTTCTTGGTACTACTTGGATATCCAACTCTGTTATCCTCCCTTGAAGCTGCTGGATGGCCTCAGTGAGCTTCATCACTTGAACCTCGACTTCCTCATGTTCCTCCTGTGCCAAGCTTGGCACAGAGAAAAGTTCTTTTCTCACCTCTTCTTTGACTACAATCTTCTCTGCGAGCAGTTGGTACTTTTCTCTATGCATCTTTGCTTTGTCTTCCTCGAGCATTGCCTGAAACTCATCTTTCTCATTTTCATAAGTGGCTACACAGTACCACACAACTCGTAGTTTCTATAATAATTCCTCTTTCTCTTTCTTCAAGGCTTCTGTAGCCTTCTCCTTTTCTTCTTGAAATTTTTGAAGACAAGCCTCTGCTGCATTTGCTAATCTTCTCAATTGGGTTGGATCATCCCCCAATTCTGCGGTCTCCGATGAGGAAGGTGAAATAGGTACTGTGCGGATCAATTGAATATCTTGTTGTATCTCCTTTAGTTCCTTCTTGACCCTTCCATACAACTCCTCTTGCTTCACTCCATATCTCTGTAAGAGATCTTCCGACGCATCCTCCATTGCTCCATGGACTAGAACGATATCATCCTCTATGAGCGTGGCCTCCATCTAGGGCTTAATAACGCGGGTCTTCCTTCTTTCCAAAGGTTTTTGTGGATAAACCTTCCTCTTCCGCAATGTTTTTGTTTCAGTAAGGGGATCCTTTGGTTCTATAGCTTCTCCTTCTCCTTTATTTTCTCCTTCTTCCCCTTCTCTTTTTCCATCTACTTGGTCTTCTCCTCCTCCTCCTATGGGTGAGCTAGATCCCCATGATGCTTACTTTTTTTTTCAGTCATGGGGTTGGTACAACCCAAATGTCATCCAGTCGAAGGGGAAGCCTACAGTCCCCTGGTCGGTGATGCTTGTACTCCTTCAAACATAGCTTTATCAACCATAAACTTCTTAAGAACCTCCTCGATGGACTTCTATAGCTCAGTGTTCTCGACCGACATTCTCACTATTAACAAATAGGTCAGGGTAGGTGAATGGATATGCGGGGTATAAAAAAGGACATCAACGTCTGATAACATGGCTCGACACACAATCACTTCTCTTCTTGTATCAGATAATCACGGGTAACAAAAAGTGATCCCGACGCAGCGTTCGACGGGTTAAATAAGCAAGTGTCGTAATGGATTCCTCCAACGGGCAAGGCTACTTCCATAAATGTGAATCTGTCTATTATCGCACGGTCTCAACATCTCAAACGTGGTACATTCACCCATAAATTTGTTTCCTATCCATTATGGAGAATCATTTTAACAATTGGGGTGCCTCCGATGGTCATATAGCTTCACCAGGGTGAAGTCCCATTCTGCGTGGTTCTGTTGTTCTAACGAGGTTCAAATCCTGCAATCGAGCCTACTATGAAGTCTTCCATTTGTTCTTTGTAACTTTGAGTAGTGTTTCCAACTTGGATTTCTTCTTACTGAGATTCCTTTCCTTCTTTCCTATGATCCGAGTTTCTCGAAATGTTTCTGTAATTATCTTTCCATTTTTATTCTTATCTTCTCCTAGCATAGTGACTTCGCACTGCTTATGTGCTCTCATAGGTTCTGAAGTAAATATCCCTTCTCTTACTACTTCTTGGGTGGATATACTTCTTTCTTGCATGGATAGGTCCTTCAAACCTTCTTGTATTCTTTCAATATTTCTAGCTAATTCTCTTATGTTTTGTTGCTTCGACTTAACTTCTCGTTCTTCTATCAGTCGATCTATTTTTCTGGCTATAAAATACCTTAGCTCTTGCTTTTTATTTTTTGTAGCTTCTTCCTCTACTTTCCTTCTGATATGATCTTTCTCAATATAAGTCTTTCCTAACAAAAGAGGGAACGAGGCATTGTTCTCAACAAATTTAATGACTTTGAATTCCTCTTATGTCGATGTTCCATGGATGATAATAGGTACATTAGTAATTCTTTCACATAGGGTTATCATCTTTCCTTTAAACAAGCCTATTCTTCCCAATTAAGGTACCACAATAGGATTTCCCAAATTTTCCCAAGTTTCTTCTGTCATAATATTTACTTGTGTTTCTTCTTCCAAGACACAATCTATGTTGAAGTCTCGTATTCTTTCACTTATGCGATGTTTTACTTGTAAGGTCTCTGGTAAACTGACATCTTTGTGATCATTCATCGTTTCTTTCAATTGTAATAACATAGTCTGAGATTTCTCTGATTCTTTCTCTTTACGATTCTTTAACATGCTCTTATTCTCTGTAATTCCTTCATAGTTTTCTTGTCTCATTTTCATCCTTTCAACTTTAGCAATCATCTTTGGACAATCCTCAACATCATGACCAACAATTTTACAACAAAGACAAATAGGGCTTGCACTAGGGAATTCCTTAGCAAGATTTCTCAGTCTTCTGCAGTTATAACATAGTATCAATCCTCTTTTTCTCTTGCATGCTCCCCAACCTCTCTTGTATTGAGCACTAGCATTAGAGTGTTGGACCTAAAATCTGCAAAAAATATTTCTAGGTTCCTGCATCCACTTATTAGTCCAAAAATTCTTTCTATGCATAGGAATAACATATCTTTCTTCATTTCTATCAAATTTATTCAGATCAACTCTTTCTTCCAACTGTGCCCTAGTTTTCATACTAGGAAATTTTTTATTAAACATACCTAAATTCATGTTTTGAAACAAAAACTTTTGCTTATCTTACTCTATCAAAGCACAAAGCTTCACCTCTTTTCTTCAGATCAGATTTCTTTCTTAGCACAGAGCTTCGGAAGTCAAGTAGAATACTTCACACAACAACAAAAAATATATGCACAAAGATTCTCTTTTCTTTACTTCAATTCCCAACAATCACATTTTCAGGTCCCAGCAATGGAACCATTTGTTGGCACAGTGGAAGATCCAGGGTTCAATGCTTCAACAATGCACCAAGAAAACCCTAACTACTAGCCCTTTCGGAAACACCTGTGAAGTAGGCGAAGTATCACCTGAGGTAGAGGCAGGGGGTTACAAGACTCAGGTGTCTGTAACCAAGTTGGGACTCAGATCTGTGATTACAACACTTAGTAGAGTATTCTATTAACACTACAATATTATATTCATTAACTTATTAACTTCATTAACATCACAAAACAAAACCATAAGATAGATCAGTGCAGTAATAATAAATATTAAGTACTTCAACTACTTATCACATAGCCATGAGTTAGATCTAGCATTCATTCATAAAGCATAAGTAAAGCACTAAGAAATATCATATCTATCTAACAAACATAATAAGAAAATCATTGAGCATATTCATAGAATAAACCACACAACACAAAGCTAATAGAAGACACAAGATATACATGGTTCACCCCAGTGTGGGGATATGTCCACCAACTTCTTTGTCTTCTTTATTGTTCTTTTGAAACCCTTACATTCATCTTCTCCTATGCACTAAGACACAGAGCTAATCTTGCATAGGATAGGAGATCTACGCACTGAATGCCAGATCCTCCTTACCAAAACTAGATCATGACACAAAGCCCACTTCTCTATCAAGCACAGAGCCTTACAAACATATTTTGTTGCACTAAGAAACCCAAAACTACTTGCACTTAGCCACTTAGACTTTGATTTCTAAGATTTTTCTTCCTATCATACATTCCTACTTATTTATACTTTTACAATATCTTACAAAAATGCCTAATCATGGGTAAACCCATGTGCTGATATCCTATAACCCATTACAAAAACCCCTTACAAATCCCGCAAAATGAGCGATATCCATGATCTCAGCTCCACATAGGTGCTCCATCCTCGATCACTGCGTCGAAGTCCAAAAAGTGGTCAAACCTGACCAATATTTCCTCAAAACTTGGTCGAGGGCCAACATCTCTCTTCTATGAGCTTGCCTTTGGTGGAGGATTGAAGTGGTGGAGGCCCAACTAGAAGGAAATAAGTTTCTCGGTTCCAAACCATGTCGACATGGATGTCTGTAACATTTTCACTTATGTTGATCATATATTAATAGAAATATTCTTTTCCCATCCAATTGATATCTTGCAAGTATTTGAATTATTATTCCATGGGCGTATTTTTCATGTTTATTAATGGATTATACTATTGAATGTACTAACATCATTTATTATCACCATATGCTTGCTTTCCTTGGTTGTTGAGAACTAGTTGCAGGTATATTGTTTTGGGTCAAGTGCTCAATGATGGACTTCATCGAACGTTTGTACAAGGTAGGCCTTCCATTTTTTCTTGCTATCATATTTTTTTACATAGCATACTTGAGAATAGAGTTGATTTTTACATTCATTTCCATCTGTTGTGGTTTACCCTAGCCATAGAGACATTTTCCTCGTAACAATCCAAAATTACTTCCATCAAATGGTGGAATCCCATTTGGAATTTTCCCTTCCGTCATTGTTCAAGATCTTCATTCTAGTGGTTAAACTGTATTGAAGGTTACCTTCTCTAATTCCAATTGTTGATACTGAGAGGAGAGTGAATTAGTAGCAAGTACAATTTCAAACACTTTTTCAACTTATATTTCAACCGGATTATATATTCAATTTATATCCAATGAGAAATGAAGAATATCCAATGAACAATGGAGAATAGTAGAAGAGATACACCAATACACAATGTACCATATATGAGAAGTAATCATAAGTTGTGTTTCAAGGGAAGTAATGAATTCCAAGGGAATATAACTCTTCCAAGTTCAAAGGAGGGTCAAACCTCCAATAAAGGGAAGCACCAACTTCCAAAGGAGGGTCAACCTACAATTAAAGGAAGCAAAAAATTCCAAGTTCAATGGAGGGTTAAACCCTCTATCCTTTCCCCTTCCTTCCACCCAAGAATATATAAGAGATAATAAACCTTTACATCAAAGTATAACCATCAACAAAACATAACCATTAGAGAGAAACCCGAACAAGAGATCACCAAGTTGTGCCTTCCTTAGAACTTCCTCAGGCCTTTTCTCAGGTATGCTACATGTCCTCTTATCACCCTGTGTATGTATGCTACTTGTCTTCTTATCATCCCACGTATGTATGGTACCTATCCTCTTATTAGCCTGCATACACTCTCACAATATTAGGGTTTCTGCAATTCAGAAACTTCCGAACCTTTCAGA
Organism: Picea engelmannii; assembly: GCA_009831015.1. Classification (NCBI taxonomy): domain Eukaryota; kingdom Viridiplantae; phylum Streptophyta; class Pinopsida; order Pinales; family Pinaceae; genus Picea; species Picea engelmannii. The sequence continues at coordinate 388,873 of ML800656.1, forward strand.
CTTCGTCACCTGAGACTTGCTCCATGTTGAACTCCATACATACTCCTAGCAAAAGTGCAGACCCACTTATGCTAGCTCCATAACACTTTCTTGGATGATCAAACAAAATTATTCCATGTGTATTTATAGTCTTTATGTCACTTCCTTTTGACACTAGAGAGGACCTATCACTTTCTAATTTTATAATTCTTTTCTTTAATTATCTTTAGGGATCACCTATAAAATTCACATGTTCATATTTAAAAAACCATTTCTCCTCAATCATGAGGACCCATGTGATGTTCCACCTATCATCGAAGACATAATTACTTATACTATCCATTCATGGGTGTTGTGTCTTCATGTGTGATGTCCTTCATGTCCATATACCATGATCAACTACAGGTTCCACAACTAGTTACTAAGGTTGATATCAATGAAAATGAATCTTCCAACAATCTCCCCCTTTGTCATTGATGGAAACACTCATGCTCCCCTTGTCATCATTCTCCTGTTTTCTCTCCCCCTTTGACATAAATGGTAAAGGGTGGGGTTTCTCCCCCTGAGTTCAATGGAAAAAGGTAACTCTCTTCTTTGGGGTTGCTCCCCCTGAACATATGGCACTTAATAGTACTTCATTTTTCTTTATGGTCTTCTGGTATTTTTCTTCCTTCGATGTTTTTCATTTGTTTCCAATCTTCTTTCTCTTCTCCTTCTCTAGGATGTATGTGTTACTTGGTCTTCTTGTAGTGGTTGCAACCAACCTTCCTGAATTTGTTTCTCTAATTTTTCATCTTCGAGAGTCAAACATGAGAGTGTATCCTTGATCAAACATTTTATTAACACTAAGGAGATTATGATTTAGGTATTCAAACGATAGGACATTTTATTCTTTTACATTTTCACTTCCAAGCTCTACTACTCATTTTCCAAGTATTTTGGCAGATGAGTCATCTCCAAATGGAACATTTCCACCCTTTCTATTCAATCCGATGAATTTGTTTTGATCCCCAGTAATGTGTGATGAGTGTTGGGTATGTGTTATATTCTTTGCATGTGTGTGTGTGGGTGCATCATATATGACAACTACGTCTGGCGGTTTTTGCTATTTTTAGCGGATTTTGCTATTTTTAGTGGTTTACTAAAAATAATCTCGGTTTTAGGGATTAGGGTTTTGGTATCTACGGAATACCTAAAAACATTGTATATATTGTATAGTGAATGGTGAAATTCGATATAATGAATATAAGAAAGGTTTTCTCGGTTGAGGGTTTCTGGTATAAATCTCTATGTACTATGTGAATCAACCATTGATTAAATTTTATTTTTCTTAAGAATCTATATGCATTTCTTTACTTCACAGGTTTAAAAATTACATGTGGTATCAAAGCTCATTTTTTGCTTCAGAGGGACACCTTTGTTGTTGAGGGTTTGGCTCAATATTGATAGATCAAGTTTATCTTGGGTCTTTGATAAACCTAGGTTTAGTAGGATCTTTTGCAGTGGAGATTCAAGTATAGAAAGAGGAATGGCAAGCTCATCTAGAATCGAGATAGAGAAACTCAACGGTAAAACATTTGAGCTATGGAACCTCAATATGGAGGACCTTCTTGTAGACAAAGAACAATGTATCGCTATGGATCCTAGTACACAACCTACTGGTACACCATCTACTATCACAAAGGCTACTGGTACACAACCTACTAGTACACCAACTACTGGTATGTCGAAGGAAGATTGGGAGAAGTTGGATAGAAGAGCAAGGATTACTATTCGACTCTGCCTGGTAGAGTCTGTTTTGTTGAATGTCTCGGGAGAATCTATAGCCAAGGAACTATGGGATAAGTTGGGGAATTTGTATCAATCAAAGTCTCTGGTAAACAAGTTGTTTCTTTGAAATAAGTTGTATCATCTTAGGATGGAAGATGGAGATTCTATGACAGAAGATATAATTGCCTTTAATACTCTAGTAAGTCAACTTGGCTCTGTTAATATTACGATTGCAGAGGAAGATAAGTGTATTACTTTGTTATGTTCTTTTCCTAACTCTTGGGATAATCTAGTTGTAGCAATAGGTAGTACCACTCAATCTACATTGAAGTATGAGGATGTAGTTGCATCCTTGTTATCTGAAGAGATGAGGTGAAAAAAGATGGATGGTCATAGCACAAATGCTTTATTTATAAGAGGGTATACCCAAGACAGGAACCCTGGTAAGCCTTCTGGGTGGAGATCTAAATCCACAGGTAGATCTAAGTCTCCAGGAAAATATTTGAGGAAATGTTTGAAGTGTGGTAAAACAGGGCATTATAAGAAAGATTGCAAGTCTAAGAAGGTTGATAAACCAAAGGGATCTGATAGTACCTCTTCCACAGAGGAGAAAACCTCCACTGAAGAAGGAGGTGATGTTTACTTGGCATATACAAGTACACATGCAAACCGTGTTGGAATATTTATTACAGGCATACAATAGGTAGAGTATTTGTTTGTCATTGATGGAAAGATCATCCTGACGATGATGAACAAGAGAAAGTGGCAAGACTAGTAAGCACAACGATGATCGCATGGAAAGATCAGAACTGTAAACTCCAGGAATCAAGGAAGCAACTCACGATAGAAAATCCTAAAATGCGATAGATCATAGCATGTCAAAGACTCCATTTCGGAGTTTCATAGACCGGGAAATCGAAGTTTCGGATACCGAGAGTTGGAGGAGTCAAGAGTCGAGAATATTCATCACAGGAGTCCTGAAGTCACGAAATGCGAAATGCCGAAATCTCAAAACAGGCACAACAACAAAGAGTTTTGCAGACCGGGAAATAACTCCATTTAGGAGTTCCAGATACCAGGAATTGGAGGAGTCAAGAATCGAGACTCTTCATCACAGGAGTCCTGAAGTCGCGAAATGAGAAACGCCGAAATCCCAAAACATGCACATCAAAAAAGAGTTTCGCAGACCAGGAAATAACTCCATTTAAGAGTTCTGGATACCGGGAGTTGGAGTGTCGAAACACTTCACCACAGGAATGCCGAAATGTCGAAATGTCGAAATGTGAAAAACACCTTTTGGTGTAGGTTTCGGTTACCGGGAGTTGGAGTGTCGAGACACTTCACCACATAAATCGTGAAATGACGAAATGTGAAATTGCGACATGGAGTTTTGCGGATCGTGACATGGAGTTTCAGAGTTTTGGGGATTGCGACATGGAGCGTCAAGATATCTCATCACAAGAATTATCGAAATCGCGAAATTCTAAAATGAAAAATTGCGACATGGAGTTTCGAGGATCACAACATGAAGTTTCAAGAATTCGCGACATGTGAAATCATGAAATGTCGAAAGGGACTATTGTGAGTCTCGAAGACTCAAAGGGAAAAACGTTGAAATCCCGTCAGTTGTTCGATTAGGAAAAGAAGGGATTAGATTACGAAGTTTTGTGGACCCTTGATCTGGATCCATTTCGGGGATCGCGACTTGAAGAGTCGAGATGCTTCACAACAGGAATTCGTGACATGCAAAATCATGAATTGCCGAAATACGAAATGTGAAAGACATTTTGTTTCTTGTAATCCAACGGTGCAGGTGAATTTGAATATGATTAGAGGGATACTGTTTCACCTCATAGTTAATTGATCAGTTACAATTCAGTTAGGAAAACTGATTCATGATTCTTGATCGGTTGGCGAATCAGTTGTTGAGGCATGTGTGAATAAAAGAAGATATGAGATGACTGTGCAAGGATGTTCGTTTTGAATGAAAAATGAGTTGAACTGTAAGAAAGGGAAAATTACAGTATGTGCAGTGTGAGATCGACAATATGTGTAGTGTGAGATAAAACTCAGAGATGAGTAATAGATGAGGAAGAGATAGAAGCAAGAGCATAATTGGAGAACAAATTGAAGCATAGCATAATTGTAGAACAGACAGAGGAAGAAAAGAATTACAGAACAGTTAGAAGAAGACCAGATTTATAGAACAAAGAAGAAGTGGTAAGAATCGATTTATATGTGTTGTAGGTTATTCAATCATTTATTTATAATCAGGGAGGTAGGGTGGTTCTAGGGAGGACTTTTGTCCTCAGAGGTTCAAGTGGGTGCTTGAACTCAGGGAGTTGTAGCTTCCATCTGGCTGCAACCAGAAAAACCAGGGTGGCAGGGTGGTGCAAGGGAGAAAAAGTGTTCTCTGTTATACAGGTTGGAGCCTGTGTAATTGGAAGTTGGTGCTTCCATCCAGTTGGTGCTGGAACACTCAAGGAGTTGGTGCTTCCTTTTAGTGGTTGCTAGATAAACTAGAGAGTTTGTGCTCTAAAACAAGTTGGAGCTTGTAAAATAGAGGTAGTAGCCTCACATTGAGTTGGTGCTCAATTATAGATGATGTACAGAACTTAAAAGACTTCCTATCATTTCGAGGAAGAAAAGGTTTTCTCCCTTTATGGGTTTCCTCATGAAAATCTGTCTCTATGTATATATTATGTGTGACTGATGCTCATTATTTATGTTGTCCATATGTTGTATAATATTTATGATCACTTGAAGAAAGATTAAGAATGTTTTAATAGACTTAATATTGTTTAAGCACAATAACAACTGATTCATCCCCCCTCTCAGTTGTCTTAGTAATTTCAACAATTGGTATCGGAGCAGGTTCCTTTTATTTAAAGGTAGATCTGTAAGCTTAAACATGACAAGTCATGAAGGGACTTCAGCCAGTAAGCCTCCTCTATTTTATGGAACAAATTTTGCCTTTTGGAAGGTTAGAATGAGAACATACCTAATGGCCTTAGGTGCTGATGTTTGGGATGTAGTAGAGACTGGACACATAAAGCCTGTTGTGCTAGCTTCCAAGGATGATAAGTTATAATTTAGCTTTAATGACAAGGGAATGAATGCTATCTTGAATGGACTTGCAGAAGCTGAGTTTGTAAAGGTGATGCATCTTCAAACTGCCAAAGAAATGTGGGATAAACTTATTAGCAGCTATGAAGGAAATGAGAAAGTAAAAGATGC
>ML800656.1:393863-416928 GCA_009831015.1 Picea engelmannii
TTCAAACATTTAGGTTGAAGTTTGAACAACTAAAGATGAATGAAGATGAAACAGTTAGCAAGTATTTTTTAAGAGTTGAAGAACTTGTGAATGCCATGAAGGGTCTTGGTGAGAATTTTGAAGAATCACTCTTAGTTCATAAGATTTTAAGATCTATGCTTGACAAATTTAATCCAAAAGTATTTGCAATAGAAGAACTAAATGATCTTAAAACTCTGTCCATTGATCAAATTCTAGGAACTTTAACTGCATATGAAATGAGAATTAGCAAAGATAAATCCATTACTAGAGAAGCGTCATTTAAAGCAGACAAGAATATTGATTCAGAATTAGATGATATTGGGGAAAAATTTGTGAGAAGGTTAAAGAAAGGATCATGAAAATATCAAGGCAAGTTTCCCTTAAAATGATTTAACTGTGGTAAGATAGGTCATTTTGCATCTAAGTGTCCCCATCAGAAAAAGGACCAGAACTCTGATGATGAAAAAAAGTAGAAATTCAAGAAATATAGTAAGAAGAAAAGTTTGTGTGCAAATAATGACAATTCCTCAGAAGTCACCGATAGTGAATCTTCCTGTGAATATAAGGTAAATGACTTCATGCTTATGTCCAAAGAGGATTATGATAATAAAATCATAGGTAGTGATGATAATGATGAAGAAGATGTGGTTGATATGGAAGGAGAACTGATCAGTTCACTGGAAGAGTTTGACAGACTCATAATTAATAACAAAAAGCAAAAACAATTGCTAATACAGTTCGAGAAAGACAGTAAATAGCCTGATGAAGAATTTTCCCTGCTGAAAGTGGAATTAGAAGAGGCAAAGAAAATAAAAGACATATTGAAACAACAGTTGTCAGAGAAGAAAGCGAGGTGTGAAGCCTTAGAAGAAGAGATAGTAAAAACCAAAAAAGAAATGGAGAAGTTTAAGGGATTGTATCACCAAAATCTTCCAAGTATTAAAGCCTCAGAAGGATTAACCTCCATTCTAAATCAGCAAAGAAACCCAAAGTTGAAAGTTGGATTGGGGTATGAAGAAGGATCAAGTAGTGATCAATGAAGTAATATAGAACCTATCAAGTTTGTCAAATCCTCAAACATTGACAACATACACTCTGCAGAAACAAAGAAAGAAAATCAGCCACCAAGAAGGAATGAAAGAAAAAGTACCAGAACCGAATCTGTAGATCAGAGAGATTATCGGCATGAAAGAAATCGATCTCCTCAAAGAAGACAAACTTTTTCAAGGTACAAAGGTTTTTTCTATGGTTATTGTTTTTTCTACACTAATTTTGGTCACAAAGCTATAAACTGTTCTTTAATATTTAGATATGAGCAATCAAGTTTTTCAAGGAATAATTATCTGCCACTACAAAGATTGAGATAGCCAAGCAACAAACAATCACATACTATAAATCATGTGATGACTGGGAGAAGGAAACAGGTGAAACACAACAATAGTTATGAGCATAACAATCGTTGTGATCTATTATTCCATGAACCGAAATGTTACAACTGCCATAATTATGGACATAAAGATGCAGACTATCACTTAAGGAATTACAATCCAGATTTGATCCCCGCTGCTGAAAATGTCAAGGTTTGGAAGAAGAAAGAAGATGATAAGTGTGGACTAGTGTTATCAGCCCAAAGACAAAAGAATCCCTAGTATATTGAAAATGGATGTTCCAAACATATGACTGGAGACAAAAGGTAGTTTGTAACTCTAAGTGAAATCAAATCAGGAAATGTAACTTTTGGAAATGATGCACCAGGAAAAATGAAAGGTAAAGGAATGGTAAGTTTGAGTAATGGAAAAGGGAAATCTCAAGATGTGTTGTTTGTAGAAGGTTTGAAACATAATATGCTTAGTGTCAGTCAATTCTGTGACCGAGGATGTGAAGTCGATTTTACCTCTAAAGACTGTAGAATAAAATATGTGAATTCAGGACAGCTAGTTGCAAAAGGGATAAAAACAGAAAACAATGTCTATGTGTTAAAAGAAGAAAAAGAAGAATGCCACTTAAGAAAGTATGATGAAAGTTGGCTATGGAATAGGAGACTTGGTCACCTAAATTTTTATCATATAATAAAACTTAGAAACAATGGGGCAGTAAAAGATCTTCTGAAGATATCAAAGCCATACGACTCTGTTTGTAAACCATGTCAGATAGGAAAGATTAGTCGCACTCAGTTCAAATCTAAAAACTTTCCTTCAATAGAAAAACCTATCCAATTAGTACATATGGATTTATGTGAACCATCAAGGAAAGAAGGTACATGAAAAGAAAATTATTTTATGTTGATTATTGATGATTATTCTAGACTAACATGGGTTCCCTTTTTGAGAGAAAAATCTGAAGCATTTGAAAAATTCAAAGTGTTTAAGGCTCTGACTGAGAATCAAATAGTAAAAAGATTAAAGGAAGTAAGGTCTGATAGAGGCGGAGAGTTTAGTTCATGGAACTTCAAAGAGTTTTTTGATAAACATGGGATCAAAAGAGAGCACACAATTCCAAGAACTCCATAGAAAAATAGAGTTGTTGAGAGGCAAAATAGATCAGTACAACAAATGGCAAGATCAATGATGAATGAAAGGAACATACCTCAGACATATTGGGTAGAAGCAATTCATACAACTATTCAAATCCTTAACAAAGCTCATCTCAGGCCACACAGTGACAAGACTCCTTATGAACTATGGTTTGGAAGACCTGCTTCAATCAAGCATTTTAAAGTCTTTGGGAGTAAATGTTATATCAAGAACAATGATGAAAATATTGGCAAATATGATGTCAGGTTTGATGAAGGTATCTTCTTGGGTTATTCTACAAACAGTAAAGGGTACAAATGTTACAATAAGAGACTACATAAACTGGTTTATTGTATAGACATAAAAGTTGATGAAGAAATCTCAGTCAGAAATGTAAGCAGTGTTGAACCAAGCACATAAGATATAGTTGAAGATGAAGATGAATAGGTCCAAGGATCAGAAAGGGAAGAATCTGAATCAGATGAAGATACAAATACTTAGGTTGACACAAATCAGCAGAAAGAAGCAAAATATCTCTCAGAATTGTTAGAAAGAATAATCCCGAAAATCAGATAATTGGAGATATAAATAAAGGAGTTCAGACAAGAAGGAAATTGATTAAAGACTCAGAACAATCTCATGTTGCTTTTTTATCTATGAATGAACCTAAATTTTTTTATGAAGCCAGCCAACATGATGATTGGGTTAGAGCAATGAATGAAGAGATTGATCAGATTGAGAAGAACAATACTTGAGAGCTTGTCCCTAGACCTGAAGATAAGAATGTAATAGGCTCCAAATGGGTGTTCAAGAATAAAATGAATGAAAAGGGACAAGTTGTTAGAAATAAATCCAGATTGGTCTGTAAAGGGTATGCACAAGTTGAAGGTCAGGACTTTGATGAAACTTTTGCACCAGTGGCAATATTGGAAGCCATCAAAATGTTTCTTGCTTATTCATGTCATAAGAAATTTAAAGTTTATCAGATGGATGTTAAGACAACATTTCTTAATGGAGATCTAGAGGAAGAAGTATATATGGAGCAACTTGAAGGATTCTCATTGACAGATAATCCTAATTATGTTTGCAAGATGAAGGAGGACTTATATGGACTGAAACAAGCACCACGAGTTTGGTATTATAGACTGGAAAATTTTTTACAAGACAAAGGGCTCAAGAAAGGTACTATTGGACAACAACCTCTACATTAAGTCTGAAGGTGATAATTTACTAGTTGATTTGGTTTATGTAGATGATATTATTTTTGGCTGTACTAATGAATCATCTGTCTAGTGGTTTGCTAACTCTATGCAAACAGAATTTGAGATGTCCATAATAGGAGAACTATGATATTTTCTTGGTTTACAAGTAAATCAGAGTTCTGAAGGAATATTTATCTCTCAAAAAAAATATTTGAAAGAGATGTTGAAGAAATTTCATATGGAGGATTCCTCTCCTGTTAGCACACCTATGGTGGTTGGTTGCAAGCTCAGTAAAGATGATATTTCACCGGATGTTGATCAAAGACATATCGCTCTATGATAGGTATTCTTCTGTACATCACAACATCTCATCCTGATATAATGCAAGCTGTTGGAATGGTAGGTCGTTATCAGTCTGCTCCTAAACAAAGTCATTTGGTAGTTGTCACAAGGATATTCAAATACTTGAAGGGAACAATGACTTATGGTCTGTGGTATCCCAGAAATCAAATTTTTTAGTTAACTTCTTATTCAGATGCAGATTGGGAAAATTGTGTTGATGAGAGAAAAAGCACCAGAGGAGGAGCATTCTTCCTGGGTGACTCATTAGTAGCATGGCTTAGTAAAAAGAAAGGATCTATTTCCTTATCAACCACAGAAGAAGAGTACATTGTTGCTGCTACGTGATGTACTCAGATTTTATGTATGATACAAACTCTTGTAGATTTGAAGGTAACTTACACTGATCCCATTCCACTTCACTGTGATAACACCAGTGCCATCAGTCTCTCTAAAAATCCCGTACTTCATTTAAAATCTAAGCACATACAAATAAAATACCATTTTCTCAGAGAACAAGCTACAAACAGAATTGTTTAAGTGAATTATATTCCTTCCATAGAACAAACAGCTGATATCTTTACTAAGCCATTAGTAGTGACCCCTTTTGGATATCTTCATCAAAAGTTGGGGGTTATAACTTCTTTTGTTTAATCTGTTCACCTGGTCAGGGGGAGTACTTATTGAATATCTGTTGTATTTCTAAGTTGCTCATAGTTGATAGGGGGAGTATGTACTGTAACGTCTCAGAGGGAGCGTGTTTTTTCTTTGACATTGATGTCAAAGGGGGAGAAAGTGTGGTAATTTCAAAGATGCCACAGTGGTATAACTGGATGTTCTTCAAGGGGTTGTCATCAATGCCAAAGGGGGAGATTGTTGGCATATTTATTACAGGAAGACAGAAGGCAGAGTATTTGTTTGTTATTGATGGAGAGCTCAACCCAACGATGATGAACAAGAGGAAGTGGAAAGACCAGCAAGTGCAATGATGATCGCATGTCAAGATCAAAACCGTAAACTCCAGGAGTCAAGGAAGAAACTCACGGTAGAAAATATCGAAATGCGATAGATCAGAGCATGTCAAAGACTCCATTTTGAAGTTTCGCAGACCGGGAAATTGGAGTTTTAGATACCGGGAGTTGAAGGAGTCAAGATTCGAGACTCTTCATCACAGGAGTCCCGAAGTCGCAACATGCGAAACGCCAAAATCCTGAAACAGGAACATCAACAAAGAGTTTTGAAGACCGGGAAATAACTCCATTTCGAAGTTCTGGATACCAGGAATTGGAGGATTCAGGAGTCGATACTCTTCATCACAGGAGTCCCGAAGTCGGGAAATTCGAAACGCCAAAATCCCAAAACAGGCACATCAACAAAGAGTTTCACAGACCGGGAAATAACTACATTTCAGAGTTTCGGATATCGGGAGTTGGAGTGTCAAAACACTTCACCACAGGAATGTTGAAATGCCAAAATGCGAAAAACACCTTTTGGTGTAGGTTTCGGTTACCAGGAGTTGGAGTGTCGAAACACTTCACCACAGAAATCACGAAATGTCGAAATGCGAAATTGCAACATGGAGTTTCGGGAATCGCGACATGGAGTTTCAGAGTTTCAGGGATTGCGACATGGAGCGTCAAGATATCTCATCACAAGAATTGTTGAAATCACAAAATGTCGAAATTCAAAATTGCGACATGGATTTTTGTGGATCGCAACATGGAGTTTCAGGAATTTGCGACATGCGAAATCGTGAAATGCTGAAAGGGACTATTGTGAGTCTCGAAGACTCGAAGGGAAAAACACTGAAATCCCGTCAACCATTCGATTAGGAAAAGAAGGGATCAGATTATGAATTTTTGTGGACCGTTGATCTGGATCCATTTTGGGGATCATGACTTGGAGAGTCAAGATGCTTCGCAATAGGAATTCTTGACATGCGAAATCACGAATTGTTGAAATATGAAATGGGAAAGACATTTTGTTTCTTGTAATCCAACGGTGCAAGTGAATTCAAATATGATCGGAGGGCTACTGTTTCACCTCACAATTAATTGATCAATTATGATTCAGTTAGCAAAACTGATTCATGATTCTTGATCAGTTGGTGATTCAGTTGCTGAGGTGTGTGTGAATAAAAGAAGATATGAGACGACTGTGCAAGGTTGGTCATTCTGAATGAAAAATGAGTTGAACTGTAAGAAAGGGAAAATTACAGTATGTGCAGTGTGAGACCGACAGTATGCGCAGTGTGAGATCAAACTCATAGATGAGTAAAAGATGAGGAAGAGACATAAGAAAGAGAAGAATTGCAGAACAGCTTGAACCAGAGCAGAATTGTAGAACAAACAAAGGAAGAGAAGAATTGCAGAACAGTCAGAAGCAGACCAAATTTACAGAACAGAGAAGAAGTGGTAAGAATCGATTTATATGTGTTATAGGTTATTCAATCATTTATTTATAATCAGGGAGGTAGGGTGGTTCTAGGGAGGAATGTTGTCCTCATAGGTTCAAGTGGGTGCTTGAACACAAGGAGTTGTAGCTTCCATCTAGTTGTAGCCAGAAAAACCAGGGTGGCAGGGTGGTGCAAGGGAGAACAAGTGTTCTCTGTTATACAGGTTGGAGCCTATGTAGCTTAAAGTTGGTGCTTCCATCCAGTTGGTGCTGGAACACTCAAGGAGTTGGTGCTTCCTTTTAGTGGGTGCTAGAGAAACCAGAGAGTTGGTGCTCTCAAACAAGTTGGAGCTTGTAAAATAGAGGTAGTAGCCTTGCATTGAGTTGGTGCTCAATTATAGATGATGTACAGAACTTAAAAGACTGCCTATCTTTTCGAAGAAGAAGAGGTTTTATCCCTTTATGGGTTTCCTCATGAAAATTTGTCTCTGTGTATATCTTATGTGTGACTAATGCTCATTATTTATGTTGTCCATATGTTGTATAATATTGATGATCACTTGAAGAAAGATTAAGAATGTTTTAACAGACTTAATATTGTTTAAGCACAATAACAACTGATTCACCCCCCCTCTCAGTTGTCTTAGTAATTTCAACAAACTGTGATGTATGGTTAATCGAATCAGGTGAGTCATACCATATGACTCCTCATAGGGTATGGTTCTCTGAATATGAAAAATACAATGGTGGTGATGTATTCCTAGGAGATGGATCGATCGCAAAAATCTTGGGACGTGGAAGGGTTAAGTTGTTGCTAAAAGATGGAAGGATTAGAATACTTCCTAGGGTTATGCACATTCCAAAAATATCCAGGAGCCTAATATCTATAAGCAAGATGGATGATGTAGGAGTGGATACTGTATTTGGAAAGAACACTTGCAAGATTGTACGAGGAGCAATGGTGGTGATGAGGAGAGTTTGGTGTGGAACTCTGTACAAGTTTCTAGGAAGCACTTATACTAATGGGTGTAACAGTTTTATTGTCCCTAAATAGAGAAATAAAGAATACAATACCAATATTGTCCCTGGAAAGAAGACCATGCTATGGCATCAAAGACTGGGACATATTGGAGAAAAGGGCCTTCAAACACTACACAGTAAAGGTATGGTTGAAGGTATGTCTAATTTCACTCTGGATTTTGATTTCTGTGATCATTTCATATATGGTAAACATAATCGAGTAAGATTCCCATCTGGTTCTACAAGAACAAAGGGGATCTTAGAGTTGATACAAAGTGATGTGTTTGGATCTGTTCCTGTTCCATCCCTAGGTAAATCTATGTATTATGTTTCATTCATAGATGATTTTTCAAGGAACACATGGATTTATTTTCTTAGAAAGAAATCTGAGGTATTTGATAAATTTAAAGAGTTTAAGGCTCTGGTAGAAAATTAGACAGAGAAAAAAATAAAGGTATTGAGAACAGATAATGGTGGATAATTCTACAGAAATGAATTCGAAGAATTATGTAAGAAGTGTGGTATAGAAAGGAAAAAGACTACTCCATACACTCCTCAGCAGAATGGAGTTGCAGAAAGGATGAACAGGACACTGATGGAAGAGGCAAGGAGCATGTTCAACGGTGTCGAGTTAGGACAAGAATTCTGGCCAGAGGCAGTGGGTATAGCATGTTACCTGGTCAATAGATCACCTTCATTAGTGTTGGATGATAAAAATCCACATGAGGTATGGTCTGGAAAGAAACCCTCTCTTCAACATATTAGAGTGTTTGGTTGTGATGCTTATGTGCATGTTCCAAAGGAAAATAGAGGTAAGCTAGATAAAAAGTCTGAAAAGTGTATCTTTATTGGTTATAAAGATGGTGTGAAAGGTTATAATATTTGGAACCCAGAAACCAAGAAAACTATTTACAGTCGAGATGTTTTTTTCAGAGAGGTAAAATATGTTTCCAAACAAGAATTCCTACCAACGTAAGACGAACCTAAGAAAATAGAGCTAGAGTTGGATGATGCAAAATTTGAATCATTTGAAGAAGAGGAAGCAGAAGAAGAAGAAGAAGAACCTCATACCCTAGTATTGAGGAGATTAGTGAGAGATAGAAGGCAACAAAAAAGGTATAGTCCACCTGATTTTCGTTCCAATTTTTCTTTATCTATTACTGATGATGATCCCAGAACTGTCAGGGAAGCAGTGAATTTAGAGGATAGTAAACTCTGGAACAAGGCCATGGTTGAAGAAATGGATGCCTTGGATAAGAATGAGGCATGGGATATAGTTGAGTTTCCAGCTGGAAGAAAATCTGTTGGTAGCAAATGGTTCTTTAAGAAGAAGTTTAATGCACAAGGTAATGTGGGGAAATACAAATATCGGTTAGTAGAAAAAGGTTATTTCCAGGTAGAGGGAATTGACTTTGGTGAGATTTTTTCTCCTGTTGCTAAGTTAACTTCTATTAGATTTCTTTTATCTATTGTCGTTGCTTTTGATCTTGAAATGGAATAGATGGATGTGAAGACAACATTCCTACATGGGGATCCAAAAGAAGAAATCTACATGAAGTAGCCATAAGGCTTTGTAGTGAAGGGAAAGAAAGAGTTGGTTTGTAAGCTAAATAAGTCACTGTATGGTCTGAAGCAATCACCTAGGATGTGGTACCAAAAGTTTGACACATACATCCTTGGATTGGGATTTGTAAGAAGCAGGGTTGATCACTGTGTATATTCCAAGCAGGTTGGTAATCACTTCATTTATGTAGTGTTGTATGTTGATGACATGTTGTTGGTAGGAAATAACATGGATGTTATCAAGGAGGTGAAATCACAGCTATCCTCCAAATTTTACATGAAGGATCTCGGTGCTGCTAACTTCATTTCAGGAATGGATATTAAAAGAGATCGTGCAAATAGGAAACTCTGGTTGAATCAGAGAAAATATGTTGAGACGATATTACAAAGGTTTAATATGCATGGAAGTAAACCAGTCAAGGTTCCTATTCCTATAGGTGTAAAGTTATCTGCAGATCAGTGTCCCAAGACATAGGAAGAAGAAGAGGACATGTCCCATGTTCCATATGCTAGTGCAGTTGGCAGTTTGATGTATGTAATGGTCTGTACTAGACCGGACATTTCACATGCAGTGGGAGTTTTGAGCAGGTATATGTCAAAACCAAGGAAGGAGCATTGGACAATAGTAAAGAGGGTCTTCAGGTATCTTCGTGGCACCACCAGTTATGGATTGTGCTACCAAGGAAGACCAGGATTGGACAAAGTGGTGGACATACATGGCTTTGTTTATGCACACTGGGCTGGAGATATGGATCATAGAATATCTACAAGTGCGTATGTGTTTAATCTATTTGGAGGAGCAATCAGTTGGATGAGAAAAAGACAGGTTGTGGTGGCACTCTCAACTATAGAAGTTGAATACATGGAAGCCACTCATGCAAGAAAGGAAGCAATATGGTTACAAAGATTGTGTTCAGGTATTGGGTTGGTACAACAAGTAGTGAGATTAGATTGTGACAGTCAGAGTGCAATCTTCCTCTCAAAGAACCCAGGTTATCATTTGAAGACAAAGCATATTGATGTTCAGTATCACTTTCTGAGAGACATGGTTGAGGAAAAGAATATGTTGCTGGAAAAGGTTGACACTTTGAAGAATGTTGCAGATTCATTGACAAAGTCTATGAGCACATAAAAGTTCTCCTGGTGTAGAGTAACAATGGGCATTGTTGCCCTGGAATGTTGACTATATAATCCCCTGGACTCCTCGATGAAAAGAAAACAACAAGTGGGATAATGTTGGGTATGTATTATATTCTTTGCATGTGTGTGTGTGTCGGCATGTCAGATATGACAACTGCGTCTGGCGGTTTTTTCTATTTTTAGCGTATTTTGCTATTTTTAGCAGTTTACTAAAAATAATCCCGGTTTTAGGGATTAGGGTTTTGGTATCTATGGAATACCTAAAAACATTGTATATATTGTATAGTGAATGGTTAAATTCGATATAATGAATATAAGAAAGGTTTTTCCGATTGAGGGTTTCTGGTATAATTCTATGTGTACTATATGAATGAGCCATTGATTAAATTCTATTTTGCTTAAGAATCTATAAGCATTGCTTTACTTCACAGGTTTAAAACTTACAATGAGCACCCAATGTCTAGGTACCATTCATCTCCTTCTTTAAATTCTTCAACGATCAATGATTTTCGACAATATTCATTGTTTGGAATCTATTTCCTTCTCTAAATGTAGTTGGTATAGGGACATTTGGCATAGGTTCATCTTCCTTCATATCTCTGCAATCTCGTTCTTTTTGGCAAAGTTTATTGCACTTGTAGCATACAATGTTTTGATCCAATAATGGTTCAAATGTATTATAATTTATGTTGAAAAATCCACAAACATTTCCATATCTACTATTCAAACCATTCATGTATCTTTCATAATTGTTCCTTTCATTGAATTTGCAATTAATTGCTTTCTGTCCAAAATTTATGCAAGTATAACAATGACAAGGAAATAAATTTCGATAACTTGGAGTAAGTGATAATATTTGTGGTGTAGTACATATGGGTTCATGCCTTAATTGATCATGATACACTCTTCTATATTTTCCTTCATATTGATTGAAGCTTCTTTGATTCCTGAATATAGGAGGTCTTCTTGAATAATCATCTCTTCTTTAATCATTTCTTCTTTCTGACAGCGTGATCCACTTCTCATCAGTTCTCCTTATTGTCTCTGTGGAGCTTTCCTTTTCTTCAACATTCTCACTGGTATTTGAATCTTCCTTATATGAAGTTTCCCATGCATGCAAGGTATGTTCTCTCTTTTGGCACTTGAGAGTTCCTTAAGTTCTTCCTCAATGATACAACTTCTTGTTCAAGTTTGTCACAATATTCTTATTTCTTCATCATTTGGACGTTCATTACTTCTTATGGTCTTCTTACTTCTTTGAGTTGAATCTTCAAGGATATGATTTCTTCTCTTACTTTCTCGTAGTCTTATAATTGTTTCTTCAGGTTGTTGATTTCTTAATTAAATCTTCTTTCTTGCTAAAATATTTCTACTTCGATATTCTCATTCATATTTTGAAGAAGCATACTATATTTTTCCTCACTTAAATTGACCTCTTCAAGTTCTTTTCTATGTCTTCCTAGAGCACACAATGATTCTACTTCATGATTTTCTTATTTTTCTATTTCAATATTGTAACTTGCTTCAATTTCTTATGCTTCTATATTTGCATGAAGATCTTGTAGCTTGTCCCAAATATCTTTGGCTTATGCACATGATCCCACCTTAGCTTTTACCGAATCAACTAGTCTATCCAGGATGACATTGGTAGCCATTTTGTTGTTCCTTCTTTCTTCCTTCTGGGCTACAGTCTTTAGTTTCTTCAAAGTTGTGTATCCTAAAACATCTGAGAGACAAACATCCACCCCAAGAGATTTCAAGTAATTTTTCATTCTATTACTCCAGTATTAAAAGTTGCTTCCATCAAATTGTGGAATCCCATTTGGAATTTTCCCTTCCATCATTGTTTAGGATATTCGTTCCAGTGGTTAAAATGTACCAAAGGTAACCTTATCTTATTCCAATTATTGATACTGATAGGGTGGTGAATTAGTAGCAAGTACAATTTCAAACACTTTTTCAACTTACACTTCAACTAGATTATATATTCAATTTATATCCAATCAGAAATCAAGAATATCTGATGAAAAATGAAGAATAGTAGAAGTGATACACCATATATGAGAAGTAATCATATGTTATTGTTCAAGGGAAGTAATGAATTCCAAGGGAAAATAACTCTTCCAAGTTCAAATGAGGGTCAAACCTCCAATCAAAGGAAGCAAAAACTTCCAAAGGAGGGTCAACCTCCAATTAAGTGAAGAAACAACTTCCAAGTTCAAGAGAGGGTTAAAACCTCTATCCTTTCCCCCTCCTTCCATCCAAGAATATATAAGAGATAATAAACATTTACATCAAAATATCACCATGAACAAAATATAACCATTAAACATAAACCTGAACCAATGATCACCAAGATGTTCCTTTCTTGGAACTTCCTCAAGCCTTCTCTCAGGTATGTTACATGTCCTCTTATCATCCCATGTATGTATGCTACCTTTATTCTTATCAATCTGCATATGTATGCTACCTGTCCTCTTACCAGCCTGCGTACACCCTAAAAAAACTAGGGTTTCTGCAATTCCGATATTTTTGGGCCTTTCAGACTTCGCCGCCTCATACTTTCTCTAGGTTGAACTCTATACATACTCCTAGAAAAAGTGCATACCAACTTACACTAACTCCATCATACTTTCTTGGATGATAAAATGAAAGTATTCCATGTGTATTTATACTCTTTATGTAACTTCCTTTTGACATTATGGTGGACCTATCACATTTTTATTTTGTAATTCTTTTCTTTAATTATCTTTAGGGCCGACTAGGCTTGACATCAACCAATGAATAGGGTTGAAATCAATGAAAACCAATCTTCCAACAATCTCCCCCTTTGTGATTGATGAAAACACTCATTCTCCCCCTTTCATCATGCCCTTGGTTTCTCTCCCCCTTTGACATTAATGGAAAAGGGTGGGGTTGCTCCCCCTAAACTTATGGCACTTAATAGTTCTTCATTTTTCTTTCCAGTCTCCTGGTATTTTTCTTCCTTCAATAATTTATGTGCATCTTCATTCTTTTTTCTCTTCTTATTTTCTAGGATGTATATGTTACTTGGTATTCTTGTAGTGATTTCAAACAATCTTCCTAAATATTCTTCTCTGATTTTTCATCTTCAGGAGTCAAACGTGAGAGTGTATCATTGATCACACATTTTAATGACACAGAGCATATTATGCTTCAGGTCCTCAACCAATAAGACATTTTCTACTTTTACATTTTCACTTCCAAGCTCTATTACTCCTTTTACGAGTATTTTGTCAAACAAGTCATCTCCAAATGCAACATTTCCACCCTTTCTATTCAAGCTGATGAATTTGTTTTGATCTCGAATCATGTGTGGTGAGAACCCACTATTTATGTACCATTCATATTCTTCTTTACATTCTTCAACGATCAATGCTATTCGAAAATATTCATTGTTTGGAATCTCTTTTCTTCTCCATACTGTATTTGGTATAGGGACATTTGGCATAGGATCATTTTCCTACATATCTTTGTAATCTCTTGCTTTGTGACCAATATGATATCACTTGTAGCATACAATGTTTTGATCCGTTAATGGGTCAAATAGATTATAATTTCTCTTGAAAAATCAACAAACATTTACATATCTACTATTCACACCATTCATGTATCTTGCACAATTGTTCCTTTCATTGAATCTACAATTAATTTCTTTGTGTCCAAAATTTCTGCAAGTATAACAATGACAAAGAAAGAAACTTTTATACTAGGATAAAGTGATCTTATTTGTGGTGTAGTCCATCTGGGTTCATGCCTTAATTGATCACTAATTACTCTTTTGTAGTTTCCTTCATACCGATTGAATCTTATTTGATTCCTGAAGGTAGGAAGTCTTCTTGGATAATGATCTCTTATGTAATGATTTCTTCTTTCTGGCAGCCTGATCCACTTCTCCTTAGTTATCCTTATTGGTTGTGTGGAACTTTCCTTCTCTTCAAAATTCTTACCGGTATTTACATCTTCCTTATATGAAATTTCACCCATGCATCCAAGGGATGTTTTGTCTTTTGGTGCTTTAGAGTTCCTTAAGTTCTTCCTCAATGAGACAAATTATTGTTCAAGTTTCTCACAATATTCTTCTTTTTCATCATTTGGACATTCATTACTTCTTTTCTTCTTCTTGCTTCTTCGAGTTGAATCTTCAAGGAGATGATTTCTTCTCGTACTTTCTCATAGTCTTATAATTTTTTCTTCGGGTTGTTGATTTCTTCTTTGAATCTTCTTTGTTTCTGAAATATTTCTACTTCCAGATTCTCATTCATATTTTCAAGAAGTATATTATATTATGCTACACTTAAATTGACCTCTTCAAGTTCTTTTCTATGTCTTTCTAGAGAACACAATGATTGCACTTCATGATTTTCTTCTTTTTCTATTTCAGGATTGTAACTTGCTTAAAATTACTCTAATTTTGGATTTGCATAAAGATCATGTAGCTTGTCCCAAAGATATTTCACTGATGCACATGATCCCATATTATATTTTACTGAATCAACTATTCCATCCAAGATGGCATCCATTTCCATTTTGTTGTTCCTTCTTTCTTCCTTCTGGGCTACATTCTTTGGTTTCTTCAAAGCTTTGTATCCTGAAACAACTAAGAGACATACATCCACCCCAATAGTTTTCAAGTAATTTTTACTTATATTACTCCAGTATTCAAAATTGCTTCCATCAAATGGTGGAATCCCATTTGGAATATTCCCTTTCATCCTTGTTCGAGATCATCCTTCCAGTGGTTAAATTCTACTTAAGGTAACTTGCTCTGATTACAATTATTGATACTGAGAGGGGGGTGAATCAGTGGCAAGTACAATTTCAAAAAAAAATTCAACTTATAATTCAACCAGATTATATATTCAATTTATATCCAATGAGAAATGAACAATATCCAATGAACAATGAAGAATAGTATAAGAGTTACACCAATACACCATGCACCATATATGAGAAATAATAATAAGTTATTGTTAAAGGGAAGTAATAACTTCCAAGGGAAGATAACTCTTCCAAGTTCAAAGGAAGGTCAAACCTCCAATCAAGGGAACCAACAACTTCCAAAGGAGGGTCAACCTCCAATTAAGGGTAGAAACAACTTCCAAGTTCAAGGGAGGGTTAAACCATGTATTCGTTCCCCTTCCTTCCACACAAGAGTACATAAGAGATAATGAATCTTTACATCAAAATATCACCATCAACAAAATATAACCATTACACGGAAACTTGAACCAGAGATCACCAATATGTGTCGTCCTTAGAATTTCCTCAAGCCTTTTCTCAGGTAGGCTAGATGTCCTCTTATCATACCATGTATGTATTCTACCTACATTCTTATGATATTTCATATGTACGTTACTTGTCATCTTATCAATGTTCATAAACCCTCAGAAAACTAGTGTTTCTGCAATTCCAAAACTTCCAAGCCTTTCAGACTTCGCCACCTCAGACTTGCTCCATGTTGAACTCTGTACATACTCTTAGCACAAGTGCAGACCCAATTATGCTAGATCCATAACACTTTCTTAGATGATAAAATGAAAGTATTCCATGTGTATTTATACTCTTTATGTCACTACCTTTTGACATTAGGGAGGATCTGTCACTTTCTTATTTTTTAATTCTTTTCCTTAATTATATTTAGGGCCGACCTACAAAATTCACATGTTCATATTCAAAAAATGATTTCTCCTCAATCATGAGGATCCACATGATGTGCCACCTATCACTAGAAATGGCATGATTTATACTATCCATTCATGGGTATTTCATCTGCATTTGTGTTGTTATTCATGTCCATATACCACGATCAATTGCGGGTTCCACAACCAATGACTAGGGTTGACATCAACGACAACCAAGATTCCAACAATCTCCCCCTTTTTCATTGATGGCAAAACTCATCATCCCCCTATCATTATGCTCCTGGATTCTCTCCCCCTTTGACATCAATAGAAAAGGATGAGGCTGCTCCCCTTGAGTTTAATGGAAAAATGTAACTCTCTTCTTTGGGGCTTCTCCCCGTGAACATATGGCACTTAATAGTACTTCATTTTTCTCTCTGGTCTTGTGGTATTTTTCTACCTTCGATATTTTTCGTTTGTCTTCAATATTCTTTCTCTTCTCCTTGTCTATGATGTATATGTTACTTGATCTTCTTGTAGCGATTGCAACCAATCTTCATGAATCTTCTTCTTTGATTTTTCATCTTTGGGAGTCAAACATGATATTATATCCTCAATCACACATTTTATTGAGACTGGGGAGATTATGGTTCAGGTCTTCAACCAATAGGACATTTTATTCTTTTACATTTTCAGTTCCAAGCTTTACTACTCATTTTCCGAGTATTTTGGTAGATGAGAGATCTCCAAATGAAAATTTTCCACCCTTTCTATTCAAGATGATGAATTTGTTTTGATCCCCAATCATCTATGATGAGAACCCATTATCTATGTACCATCCATATTCTTCTTGACATTCTACAATGATCAATGTTATTCTACAATATTCATTGTTTGGAATCTCCTCCCTTCTACATACTGTAGTTGGTATAGGGTCATTTTGCATAAGAACATTTTCCTTCATATCTCTACAATCTCATTCTTTGAGACCAAGATTATTGCACTTGTAGCATACAATGTTTTGATCCATTAATGGGTCAAATTGATTATAATTTATCTTGAAAAATCAATGAACATTTCCATATATACTATTCACACCATTCATGTATCTTGCACAATTGTTCCTTTCATTGAATATGCAATTAATTCCTTTGTGTCCAAAATTTCTGCAAGTATAACAATGACCAAGAAATAATTTTTTATACTGGGAGTAAGTGATCTTCTTTGTGGTGTAGTCCATCTGGGTTCATGCCTTAATTGATCACGATTTACTCTTATGTAGTTTCCTTCATAGTGATTGACGCTTATTTGATTCCTAAAGTTAGGAGGTCTTCTTGGACAATCATCTCTTCTATAATCATTTATTATTTTTGGAAGCTTGATCCACTTCTCATTAGATCTCCTTATTGGATGTGTGGAGCATTCCTTTTCTTCAACATTCTTATTGGTATTTTCATCTTCCCTATATGAAGTTTCACCCATGCATCCAATGTATTTTCTATCTTTTGTCACTTTAGAGTTCCTTAAGTTCTTCCTCAACGAGACAACTTTTTGTTCAAGCTTCTCACAATTGTTTTCTTTATTCATCATCTAGACATTCATTACTTATTCTATTCTTCTTGTTTCTTCGATTTTAATATTCAAGGCGATGATTTATTCTCTCACTTTCTCATAGTCTTCTAATTGTTTCTTCATGTGGTTGATTTCTTATTTAAATCTTCTTTCTTGCTGAAATATTTCTTCTTTGAGATTCTCATTCGTATTTTCAAGAAGTATATTATATTCTGCTACACTTAAATTGACCTCTTCAAGTTCTTTTCTATGTATTTCTAGAGCACACAATGATTCTACTTCATGATTTTCTTATTTTTCTATTTTAGGATTGTAACTTTCTTCAACTTCTTCTCCTTGTGGCTTTGGATAAATATTTTGTATCTTATCCCAAATCTCATTGGATGATGCACATGATCCCACCTTATCTTTTATTGAATCAACTAGTCCATCCAGGATGACATCCATTTCAATTTTATTTTTCCTTGTTTCTTCCTTCTGGGTTGTGGTCTTTGGTCTCTTCAAATCTATGTATTCTGAAAAAAATAAGAGACAAACATCCACCCCAAGAGATTTCAAGTAAGTTTCCATTCTATTACTCTAGTATTCAAAATGGATTCCATCAAGTGGTGGAATCCCATTTGGAATTTTTCATTCCATCATTGTTCAAGATCTTCCTTCTAGTGGTTGAAATGTACTGAAGGTAACCTGTTCTGATTCCAATTGTTGATAATGAGAGGGGGTGAATCAGTAGCAAGTACAATTTCAAACACTTTTTCAACTTATACTTCAACCATATTATATATTCAATTTATATCCAATGAGAAATGAAGAATATCCAATGAACAATGAAGAATAGTAGAAGAGATAAACCAATACACCATGCACCATATATGACAAGTAATCATAATTTATTTTTCAAGGGATGTAATTATTTCCAAGGGAATATTACTCTTCCAAGTTCAAAGGAGGTTCAAACCTCCAATCAAGGGAAGAAACAACTTCCAATGGAGGGTCAACTTCCAATTAAGGGAAGAAACAACTTCCAAGTTCAAGGGAGGGTTAAACCCTCTATACTTTCCCCTTCCTTAAACCCAATAATATGTAAGAGATAATAAACACTTACACAAAAATATCACCATCAACATAATATAACCATTACACAGAAACCTAAACCAAAGATCACCAATATGTGCCTTCCTTAGAACTTTCTCAACCTTTTTCTCACGTATGCTTCCTTTCCTCTTGTCATCTTGTGTATGTACGCTACTTTTCTTCGTATCAGCCCACATATGTACGCTGCATATCCTCTTATCATCTCGTTGTCACCCTAAAAAAACTAGGGTTTCTGCAATTTCGAAACTTACAGGCCTTTCAAACTTCACCACCTCAGACTTGATCCACATTGAACTTTGTACATATTCCTAGCACAACTTCAGACCCACTTATGCTATCTCCATCATAATTGATTGCATAATAAAATGAAAGTATTCCATGTGGATTTATACTCTTTATGTCACTTCCTCTTGACATTAGGGCCGACCTACAACTTTATTTTTTTTGTAATTCTTTTCTTTAATTATATCCACGGTTGACCTGTAAAATTCACATGTTCATCTTCAAAACATAATTTCTCCTCAATCATGAGGATCCACGTGATGTGCCACCTATCACCAGATAAGACATGACATATACTATCCATTCATTGGTTTTGTATCTACATGTGTGTTTTCCTTCATTTCCATATACCATGATCAACTGTGGGTTCCACAACCAATGACTAGGGTTGACATCAATGAAAACAAATATTCCAAAAATATCCCCCTTTGTCATTGACAGAAACACTCATGCTCCTCCTTTCATTATGCTCCTGGTTTCTCTCCCCCTTTTAAATCAATGGAAAAGGGTGGGGCTACTCCCCCTAATTTCAATGGAAAAAGGTAAATCTCTTCTTTGGGGATGCCCCCCCTGAACATATGGAACTTAATAGTACTTCATTTTTATTTACTACCTTCTGGTCTTTTTATTCCTTAGATATTTTTCTTGTGTCTTCAATATTCTTTCTCTTCTCCTTGTCTAGGATGTATATGTTACTTGGTATTCTTGTAGTGGTTGATACTAATATTCCTGAATCTTCTTCTCTAATTTTTCATCTTCGAGAGTAAAACATGAGAGTGTATCCTTGATCACATATTTTACTGAGTAAAACGTGAAAGTGTATCCTTGATCACATATTTTACTGACACTAAGAATATTATGCTTAAGGTCTTCAAACAATAAGACATTTTCTACTTTTACATTTTCACTTCCAATCTCTACTACTCCTTTTCCGAGTATTTTTGCAAATGAGTCATCTCCATATGCAACATTTCCACCCTTTATATTCAAACTGATTAATTGTTTTTGATCCCCAGTGATGTGTTATGAGCACCCATTGTCTGTGTACCATTCATCTTCTTCTTTACAGTCTTCAATGATCAATTCTATTCAACAATATTCATTGTTTGGAATCTCTCTCATTCTCCATACTGTATTTGGTATAGGAACATTTGGCATAGGTTCATATTCCTTCATATCTCTACAATCTTGTGATTTGTGACCAAGATTATTGCACTTGTAGCATACAATGTTTTGATCCATTAATGGGTCAAATGAGTTATAATTTCTAATGAAAAATACATGAACATTTCCATATCTACTATTCACACCATTCATGTATCTTGCATATTTGTTCCTTTCATTGAATATGCAATTAATTGCTTTGTGTCCAAAATTTATGCAAGTATAACAATGACCAAGAAATAAATTTTGATACATGGGAGTAAGTGATCTCCTTTGTGATGTAGTCCATATGGGTTCATTCCTTAATTGATCACTATCTATTCTTTTGTAGTTTCCTTCATACTGATTGAATCTTCTTTGATTCCTGAAGGTAGGAGGTCTTCTTGGATAATCATCTCTTAGCAATCATTTCTTCTTTCTGGTAGCCTGATCCACTTCTCATCAATTCTCCTTATTGGTTGTGCAGAGATTTCCTTTTCTTCGACATTCTTACTGGTATTTTCATCTTCCTTATATGAAGTTTCACCCATGCATCCAAGGTATTTTTTGTCTTTTAGCACTTGAGAGTTTCTTAACTTCTTCCTCAATGAAACAACTTCTTGTTCAATTTTATCACAATCTTCTTCTTTCGTCATCATCTGGACATTCATTACTTCTTCTTTTCTTCTTTCTTCTTTGAGTTGAATATTCAAGGAGATGATTTCTTCTCTTAATTTCTCATAGTCTTCTAATTGTTTCTTCAGGTTGTTGATTTCTTCTTTAAATATTCTTTCTTTCTGAAATATTTCTTCTTAGATATTCTCATTTGTCTTTTCAAGAAGTATATTATATTCTGCTACAATTAAATTGACCTCTTCAAGTTATTTTCTATGTCTTTCTAGAGCACACAATGATTATGCTTCATGTTTTTCTTCTTTTTCTATTTTAGGATTTTAACTTGTTTCAACTTCTTCTACTTCTGGCTTTTCATAAATATCTTGTAGCATGTCCCAAATCTCTTTGGTTGATGCACATGATCCCACCTTAGCTTTTACTGAATCAACTAGTCCATACAGGATGATGTCCATTTTCATTTTGTTGTTCTCTCTTTCTTCCTTCTGGGATGTAGTCTTCGGTTTCTTCAAAGCTGTGTATCCTGGAGAAACCGAGAGCCAAACATGCACCCCAATAGCTTTCAAGTAAGTTTTCATTATATTACTCCAGTATTCAAAATTGTTTCCATCAAATGGTGGAATCCCATTTGGAATTTTCCCTTCCATCATTGTTCAAGATATTCCTTCCAATGGTTAAACTGTATTGAAGGTAACCTACTCTGATTCCAATTGTTGATACTGAGAGAGGGGGGTGAATCAATAGAAAGTACAATTTCAAACAATTTTTCAACATATAATTCAACCAGATTATATATTCAATTTATATCCAATGAAAAATAAATAATATCCAATGACCAATGAATAATAGTAGAAGAGATACACCAGTACACCATGCACCATATATGAGAAGTAATCATAAGTTATTGTTTAAGGGAAGTAATGAATTCCAAGGTAAGATAGCTCTTCCAATTTCAAAGGAGGGTTATGCTTAGTGAAGATTCTGTTGAATATGTAGAAATATGTATGGATATGTTGAAGTCCTTTGGAAAACCATATTTCCTCGTACCCACTCACATGTCTGTCTACTACCCTATTGGTCTGGTGGAACCATCTACACCTGATAATATTCATGTATGAAATAAGTAGAACCAAATCCTAAGTCTGGTTGTCAAGGAGATTCCCTGCCACCTCTACATAGGGTTGGGGGTTTGAAGCTTGAATTGTGTAGCAATGCATGTGCCTCACTATTTCAGTAGATATAAGTGAATCAGGAGGCCCCTCAAACTGGGATCTCATCCTCCTTTGATCTGGTGGATCTCCCGCAAGGTCACCTACTCCATATAGGGTGGAATGTGCCCACTTGGGAATCTGTTGTGACTCATCATCTATATGCCCATCATTTGTATGTATATCACTTTCCTAATCTAATTCGTAAGATAGATATGAGGTATAATCCAAAATTATGGACTCAACATGTTAGATTTATGGTGTAGGAGGATGTGCATGTAGCTCCTAATATGCATTCCTTTGACGATTCCATGAAAATCCTTTTACCATTCCCTATTTTCTGAGTTGTTTCATGTACCTGAAATTTAGATTACCAAATATCCCGTGCCCAAATATACTATCATCATCAGAATGAGTTAGTAGCATTGACGAATCAGATTTAGAAATAAAATTCGAAAATGTATACAATCAATATTGGTGATTGACCTCACCAACAAAAATCTTGAAGGTGTCATGCATGTCATATATGGTCACAAAATCCGGTGTGAATTCCACCCTTTTTCATGTGCCTGATTGTGATATTTGACAGATAGAGAGTAGATTCATGGAGATTTTTGGGACATGCAAGAAATTCTCAAAGCTTCCATGTTGGAGCTCTATTCTCCCTTGTTCAACGACCTATACTATATTATTATCACCCATGAGGATGGGAGGAATCGTTCTAGCAGTTAAAGATGAGAAGACATCTTTTGTGGCTTCCATGCGATGGGATGTATTTGAATCTAAAATCCATACATTGGGAAAAGAATGAATGGAAATCAAAGCATGAGAACTAACTTATTTTGGTGGCTCTTTGTTTTTTGGGTTCTTCTTGGAATTCTTGGGAATGTAGTCCCCAAGATTGTTCTGTTGAAGTTCCTACACCATGAGGCCTATTGTCTTCTCCATGCATGTTGATTCATAATTAGAGCCACGATGGAAATAAATACATTTTGTCTTCCCTTTCTTTCCCTTTCACCTTTGGAACCTGAGGATCCATCATAGGAATTTATTTCCTCCTCTTGATTAGAATGTGTCTTTCCCTTTACTTTCTTCTTGACCTTTAGATAAGATGTGTTACTTCTCTCATTCATAGCAAGTGCATGTGTCTTGGAATCCTTGATTATCCCCATATTGATAATATTATATAACTCATGTTTTAGAGAC
Source organism: Picea engelmannii (assembly GCA_009831015.1). Taxonomy (NCBI): domain Eukaryota; kingdom Viridiplantae; phylum Streptophyta; class Pinopsida; order Pinales; family Pinaceae; genus Picea; species Picea engelmannii. The sequence goes on from ML800656.1 coordinate 416,840, forward strand.
TCAATGAAATTATCCAATGAGGGCATGGTCAAATTTTATTCCGATGTGATCCTTACTCAATGGAATGTTGATACAAGTACTGCATATTT
>ML800656.1:417028-455335 GCA_009831015.1 Picea engelmannii
TATTTGCCAATATTTTCATCATTGTTCTTGATATAACATTTACTCCCAAAGACTTTAAAATGCTTGATTGAAGCAGGTCTTCCAAACCATAGTTCATAAGGAGTCTTGTCACTGTGTGGCCTGAGATGAGCTTTGTTAAGGATTTGAATAGTTGTATGAATTGCTTCTACCCAATATGTCTGAGGTATGTTCCTTTCATTCATCATTGATCTTGCCATTTGTTGTACTGATCTATTTTGCCTCTCAACAACTCTATTTTTCTATGGAGTTCTTGGAATTGTGTGCTCTCTTTTGATCCCATGTTTATCAAAAAACTCTTTGAAGTTCCATGAACTAAACTCTCCGCCTCTATCAGACCTTACTTCCTTTAATCTTTTTACTATTTGATTCTCAGTCAGAGCCTTAAACACTTTGAATTTTTCAAATGCTTCAGATTTTTCTCTCAAAAAGGGAACCCATGTTAGTCTAGAATAATCATCAATAATCAACATAAAATAATTTTCTTTTCATGTACCTTCTTTCCTTGATGGTTCACATAAATCCATATGTACTAATTGGATAGGTTTTTCTATTGAAGGAAAGTTTTTAGATTTGAACTGAGTGCGACTAATCTTTCCTATCTGACATGGTTTACAAACAGAGTCGTATGGCTTTGATATCTTCAGAAGATCTTTTACTGCCCCATTGTTTCTAAGTTTTATTATATGATAAAAATTTAGGTGACCAAGTCTCCTATTCCATAGCCAACTTTCATCATACTTTCTTAAGTGGCATTCTTCTTTTTCTTCTTTTAACACATAGACATTGTTTTCTGTTTTTATCCCTTTTGCAACTAGCTGTCCTGAATTCACATATTTTATTCTACAGTCTTTAGAGGTAAAATCGACTTCACATCCTCGGTCACAGAATTGACTGACACTAAGCATATTATGTTTCAAACCTTCTACAAACAACACATCTTGAGATTTCCCTTTTCCATTACTCAAACTTACCATTCCTTTACCTTTCATTTTTCCTGGTGCATCATTTCCAAAAGTTACATTTCCTGATTTGATTTCACTTAGAGTTACAAACTACCTTTTGTCTCCAGTCATATGTTTGGAACATCCATTTTCAATATACTAGGGATTCTTTTGTCTTTGGGCTGATAACACTAGTCCACACTTATCATCTTCTTTCTTCTTCCAAACCTTGACATTTTCAGCAGCGGGGATCAAATCTGGATTGTAATTCCTTAAGTGATAGTCTGCATCTTTATGTCCATAATTATGGCAGTTGTAACATTTCGGTTCATGGAATAATAGATCACAACGATTGTTATGCTCATAACTATTGTTGTGTTTCACCTGTTTCCTTCTCCCAGTCATCACATGATTTATAGTATGTGATTGTTTGTTGCTTGGCTATCTCAATCTTTGTAGTGGCAGATAATTATTCCTTGAAAAACTTGATTGCTCATATCTAAATATTAAAGAACAGTTTATAGCTTTGTGACCAAAATTAGTGTAGAAAAAACAATAACCATAGAAAAAACCTTTGTACCTTGAAAAAGTTTGTCTTCTTTGAGGAGATCGATTTCTTTCATGCCGATAATCTCTCTGATCTACAGATTCGGTTCTGGTACTTTTTCTTTCATTCCTTCTTGGTGGCTGATTTTCTTTCTTTGTTTCTGCAGAGTGTATGTTGTCAATGTTTGAGGATTTGACAAACTTGATAGGTTCTATATTACTTCATTGATCACTACTTGATCCTTCTTCATACCCCAATCCAACTTTCAACTTTGGGTTTCTTTGCTGATTTAGAATGGAGGTTAATCCTTCTGAGGCTTTAATACTTGGAAGATTTTGGTGATACAATCCCTTAAACTTCTCCATTTCTTTTTTGGTTTTTACTATCTCTTCTTCTAAGGCTTCACACCTCGCTTTCTTCTCTGACAACTGTTGTTTCAATATGTCTTTTATTTTCTTTGCCTCTTCTAATTCCACTTTCAGCAGGGAAAATTCTTCATCAGGCTATTTACTGTCTTTCTCGAACTGTATTAGCAATTGTTTTTGCTTTTTGTTATTAATTATGAGTCTGTCAAACTCTTCCAGTGAACTGATCAGTTCTCCTTCCATATCAACCACATCTTCTTCATCATTATCATCACTACCTATGATTTTATTATCATAATCCTCTTTGGACATAAGCATGAAGTCATTTACCTTATATTCACAGGAAGATTCACTATCGGTGACTTCTGAGGAATTGTCATTATTTGCACACAAACTTTTCTTCTTACTATATTTCTTGAATTTCTACTTTTTTTCATCATCAGAGTTCTGGTCCTTTTTCTGATGGGGACACTTAGATGCAAAATGACCTATCTTACCACAGTTAAATCATTTTAAGGGAAACTTGCCTTGATATTTTCATGATCCTTTCTTTAACCTTCTCACAAATTTTTCCCCAATATCATCTAATTCTGAATCAATATTCTTGTCTGCTTTAAATGACGCTTCTCTAGTAATGGATTTATCTTTGCTAATTCTCATTTCATATGCAGTTAAAGTTCCTAGAATTTGATCAATGGACAGAGTTTTAAGATCATTTAGTTCTTCTATTGCAAATACTTTTGGATTAAATTTGTCAAGCATAGATCTTAAAATCTTATGAACTAAGAGTGATTCTTCAAAATTCTCACCAAGACCCTTCATGGCATTCACAAGTTCTTCAACTCTTAAAAAATACTTGCTAACTGTTTCATCTTCATTCATCTTTAGTTGTTCAAACTTCAACCTAAATGTTTGAAGTTTAGCATCTTTTACTTTCTCATTTCCTTCATAGCTGCTAATAAGTTTATCCCACATTTCTTTGGCAGTTTGAAGATGCATCACCTTTACAAACTCAGCTTCTGCAAGTCCATTCAAGATAGCATTCATTCCCTTGTCATTAAAGCTAAATTATAACTTATCATCCTTGGAAGCTAGCACAACAGGCTTTATGTGTCCAGTCTCTACTACATCCCAAACATCAGCACCTAAGGCCATTAGGTATGTTCTCATTCTAACCTTCCAAAAGGCAAAATTTGTTCCATAAAATAGAGGAGGCTTACTGGCTGAAGTCCCTTCATGACTTGTCATGTTTAAGCTTACAGATCTACCTTTAAATAAAAGGAACCTGCTCCGATACCAATTGTTGAAATTACTAAGACAACTGAGAGGGGGGATGAATCAGTTGTTATTGTGCTTAAACAATATTAAGTCTATTAAAACATTCTTAATCTTTCTTCAAGTGATCATAAATATTATACAACATATGGACAACATAAATAATGAGCATCAGTCACACATAATATATACATAGAGACAGATTTTCATGAGGAAACCCATAAAGGGAGAAAACCTTTTCTTCCTCGAAATGATAGGAAGTCTTTTAAGTTCTGTACATCATCTATAATTGAGCACCAACTCAATGTGAGGCTACTACCTCTATTTTACAAGCTCCAACTTGTTTTAGAGCACAAACTCTCTAGTTTATCTAGCAACCACTAAAAGGAAGCACCAACTCCTTGAGTGTTCCAGCACCAACTGGATGGAAGCACCAACTTCCAATTACACAGGCTCCAACCTGTATAACAGAGAACACTTTTTCTCCCTTGCACCACCCTGCCACCCTGGTTTTTCTGGTTGCAGCCAGATGGAAGCTACAACTCCCTGAGTTCAAGCACCCACTTGAACCTCTGAGGACAAAAGTCCTCCCTAGAACCACCCTACCTCCCTGATTATAAATAAATGATTGAATAACCTACAACACATATAAATCGATTCTTACCACTTCTTCTTTGTTCTATAAATCTGGTCTTCTTCTAACTGTTCTGTAATTCTTTTCTTCCTCTGTCTGTTCTACAATTATGCTATGCTTCAATTTGTTCTCCAATTATGCTCTTGCTTCTATCTCTTCCTCATCTATTACTCATCTCTGAGTTTTATCTCACACTACACATATTGTCGATCTCACACTGCACATACTGTAATTTTCCCTTTCTTACAGTTCAACTCATTTTTCATTCAAAACGAACATCCTTGCACAGTCATCTCATATCTTCTTTTATTCACACATGCCTCAACAACTGATTCGCCAACCGATCAAGAATCATGAATCAGTTTTCCTAACTGAATTGTAACTGATCAATTAACTATGAGGTGAAACAGTATCCCTCTAATCATATTCAAATTCACCTGCACCGTTGGATTACAAGAAACAAAATGTCTTTCACATTTCGTATTTCGGCAATTCATGATTTTGCATGTCACGAATTCCTGTTGTGAAGCATCTCGACTCTTCAAGTCGCGATCCCCGAAATGGATCCAGATCAAGGGTCCACAAAACTTCGTAATCTAATCCCTTCTTTTCCTAATCGAACAACTGACGGGATTTCAACGTTTTTCCCTTTGAGTCTTCGAGACTCACAATAGTCCCTTTCGACATTTCATGATTTCACATGTCGCGAATTCTTGAAACTTCATGTTGTGATCCTCGAAACTCCATGTCGCAATTTTTCATTTTAGAATTTCGCGATTTCGATAATTCTTGTGATGAGATATCTTGACGCTCCATGTCGCAATCCCCAAAACTCTGAAACTCCATGTCACGATCCGCAAAACTCCATGTCGCAATTTCACATTTCGTCATTTCACGATTTATGTGGTGAAGTGTCTCGACACTCCAACTCCCGGTAACCGAAACCTACACCAAAAGGTGTTTTTCACATTTCGACATTTCGACATTTCGGCATTCCTGTGGTGAAGTGTTTCGACACTCCAACTCCCGGTATCCAGAACTCTTAAATGGAGTTATTTCCTGGTCTGCGAAACTCTTTTTTGATGTGCATGTTTTGGGATTTCGGCGTTTCTCATTTCGCGACTTCAGGACTCCTGTGATGAAGAGTCTCGATTCTTGACTCCTCCAATTCCTGGTATCTGGAACTCCTAAATGGAGTTATTTCCCGGTCTGCAAAACTCTTTGTTGTTGTGCCTGTTTTGAGATTTCGGCATTTCGCATTTCGTGACTTCAGGACTCCTGTGATGAATATTCTCGACTCTTGACTCCTCCAACTCTCGGTATCCGAAACTTCGATTTCCCGGTCTATGAAACTCCGAAATGGAGTCTTTGACATGCTATGATCTATCGCATTTTAGGATTTTCTATCGTGAGTTGCTTCCTTGATTCCTGGAGTTTACAGTTCTGATCTTTCCATGCGATCATCGTTGTGCTTACTAGTCTTGCCACTTTCTCTTGTTCATCATCGTCAGGATGATCTTTCCATCAATGACAAACAAATACTCTACCTATTGTATGCCTGTAATAAATATTCCAACACGGTTTGCATGTGTACTTGTATATGCCAAGTAAACATCACCTCCTTCTTCAGTGGAGGTTTTCTCCTCTGTGGAAGAGGTACTATCAGATCCCTTTGGTTTATCAACCTTCTTAGACTTGCAATCTTTCTTATAATGCCCTGTTTTACCACACTTCAAACATTTCCTCAAATATTTTCCTGGAGACTTAGATCTACCTGTGGATTTAGATCTCCACCCAGAAGGCTTACCAGGGTTCCTGTCTTGGGTATACCCTCTTATAAATAAAGCATTTGTGCTATGACCATCCATCTTTTTTCACCTCATCTCTTCAGATAACAAGGATGCAACTACATCCTCATACTTCAATGTAGATTGAGTGGTACTACCTATTGCTACAACTAGATTATCCCAAGAGTTAGGAAAAGAACATAACAAAGTAATACACTTATCTTCCTCTGCAATCGTAATATTAACAGAGCCAAGTTGACTTACTAGAGTATTAAAGGCAATTATATCTTCTGTCATAGAATCTCCATCTTCCATCCTAAGATGATACAACTTATTTCAAAGAAACAACTTGTTTACCAGAGACTTTGATTGATACAAATTCCCCAACTTATCCCATAGTTCCTTGGCTATAGATTCTCCCGAGACATTCAACAAAACAGACTCTACCAGGCAGAGTCGAATAGTAATCCTTGCTCTTCTATCCAACTTCTCCCAATCTTCCTTCGACATACCAGTAGTTGGTGTACTAGTAGGTTGTGTACCAGTAGCCTTTGTGATAGTAGATGGTGTACCAGTAGGTTGTGTACTAGGATCCATAGCGATACATTGTTCTTTGTCTACAAGAAGGTCCTCCATATTGAGGTTCCATAGCTCAAATGTTTTACCGTTGAGTTTCTCTATCTCGATTCTAGATGAGCTTGCCATTCCTCTTTCTATACTTGAATCTCCACTGCAAAAGATCCTACTAAACCTAGGTTTATCAAAGACCCAAGATAAACTTGATCTATCAATATTGAGCCAAACCCTCAACAACAAAGGTGTCCCTCTGAAGCAAAAAATGAGCTTTGATACCACATGTAATTTTTAAACCTGTGAAGTAAAGAAATGCATATAGATTCTTAAGAAAAATAAAATTTAATCAATGGTTGATTCACATAGTACATAGAGATTTATACCAGAAACCCTCAACCGAGAAAACCTTTCTTATATTCATTATATCGAATTTCACCATTCACTATACAATATATACAATGTTTTTAGGTATTCCGTAGATACCAAAACCCTAATCCCTAAAACCGAGATTATTTTTAGTAAACCACTAAAAATAGCAAAATCCGCTAAAAATAGCAAAAACCGCCAGACGTAGTTGTCATATATGATGCACCCACACACACACATGCAAAGAATATAACACATACCCAACACTCATCACACATTACTGGGGATCAAAACAAATTCATCGGATTGAATAGAAAGGGTGGAAATGTTCCATTTGGAGATGACTCATCTGCCAAAATACTTGGAAAATGAGTAGTAGAGCTTGGAAGTGAAAATGTAAAAGAATAAAATGTCCTATCGTTTGAATACCTAAATCATAATCTCCTTAGTGTTAATAAAATGTTTGATCAAGGATACACTCTCATGTTTGACTCTCGAAGATGAAAAATTAGAGAAACAAATTCAGGAAGGTTGGTTGCAACCACTACAAGAAGACCAAGTAACACATACATCCTAGAGAAGGAGAAGAAAAAGAAGATTGAAAACAAATGAAAAACATCAAAGGAAGAAAAATACCAGAAGAACGGAAAGAAAAATGAAGTACTATTAAGTGCCATATGTTCAGGGGGAGCAACCCCAAAGAAGAGAGTTACCTTTTTCCATTGAACTCAGGGGGAGAAACCCCACCCTTTACCATTTATGTCAAAGGGGGAGAGAAAAATGGATAATGATGACAAGGGGAGCATGAGTGTTGCCATCAATGACAAAGGGGGAAATTGTTGGAAGATTCATTTTCATTGATATCAACCTTAGTAACTGGTTGTGGAACCTGTAGTTGATCATGGTATATGGACATGAAGGACATCACACATGAAGACACAACACCCATGAATGGATAGTATAAGTAATTATGTTTTCGATGATAGGTGGAACATCACATGGGTCTTCATGATTGAGGAGAAATGGTTTTTTAAACATGAACATGTGAATTTTATAGGTGATCCCTAAAGATAATTAAAGAAAAGAATTATAAAATTAGAAAGTTACAGGTCCTCTCTAGTGTCAAAAGGAAGTGACATAAAGACTATAAATACACATGGAAGACTTTTGTTTGATCATCCAAGAAATTTTTATGGAGCTAGCATAAGTGGGTCTGCACTTTTGCTAGGAGTATGTATGGAGTTCAACATGGATCAAGTCTCAGGTGACGAAGTTTGAAAGGCTCGAAAGTTTCTGAATTGCAGAAACCCTAATATTGTGAGAGTGTACGCAGGCTGATAAGAGGATAGATACCATACATATGTGGGATGATAAGAATACAAGTAGCATACATACACAGGGTGATAAGAGGACATGTAGCATACCTAAGAAAAGGCTTGAGGAAGTTCTAAGGAAGACACAACTTGGTGATCTCTTGTTCAGGTTTCTCTATAATGGTTATGTTTTGTTGATGGTTATATTTTGATGTAAAGGTTTATTATCTCTTATATATTCTTGGGTGGAAGGAAGGGGAAAGGATAGAGGGTTTAACCCTCCATTGAACTTGGAAGTCGTCGCTTCCTTTAATTGTAGGTTGACCCTCCTTTGGAAGTTGGTGCTTCCCTTGATTGGAGGTTTGACCCTCCTTTGAACTTGGAAGAGTTATCTTCCCTTGGAATTCATTACTTCCCTTGAAACATAACTTATGATTACTTCTCATATATGGTACATTGTGTATTGGTGTATCTCTTCTACTATTCTCCATTTCTCATTGGATATTCTTCATTTCTCATTGGATATAAATTGAATATATAATCCAGTTGAAATATAAGTTGAAAAAGTGTTTGTAATTGTACTTGCTGCTAATTCACTCTCCTCTCAGTATCAACAATTGGAATTAGAGAAGGTAACCTTCAATATAGTTTAACCACTAGAATGAAGATCTTGAACAATGACAGAAGGGAAAATTCCAAATGGGATTCCACCATTTGATGGAAGTAATTTTGGATTGTTACGAGGAAAATATCTGTATGGCTAGGGTAAACCACAACAGATGGAAATGAATGTAAAAATAAACTCTATTCTCAAGTATTCTATGTAAAAAAATATGATAGCAAGAAAAAATGGAAGGCCTACCTTGTACAAACGTTTAATGAAGTCCATCATTGAGCACTTGACCCAAAACAATATACCTGCAACTAGTTCTCAACAACCAAGGAAAGAAAGCATATGGTGATAATAAATTATGTTAGTACATTCAATAGTATAATCCATTAATAAACATGAAAAATACGCCCATGGAATAATAATTCAAATACTTGCAAGATATCAATTGGATGGGAAAAGAATATTTCTATTAATATATGATCAACAGAAGTGAAAATGTTATAGACATCCATGTCGGCATGGTTCGAAACTGAGAAACTTAGTTCCTTCTAGCTAGGCCTCCACCACTTCAATCCTCCACCAAAGGCAAGCTCATAGAAGAGAGATGTTGGCCCTCGACCAAGTTTTGAGGAAATCTTGGTCAAGTTTGACCACTTTTTGGACTTCGACGCAGTGATCGAGGATGGAGCACCTAGGTGGAGCTGAGATCATGGATATCACTCATTTTGTGGGATTTGTAAGGGGTTTTTGTAATGGGTTATGGGATATCAGCACATGGGTTTACCCATGATTAGGCATTTTTGTAAGATATTGTAAAAGTATAAATAAGTAGGAATGTATGATAGGAAGAAAAATCTTAGAAATCAAAGTCTAAGTGGCTAAGTGCAAGTAGTTTTGGGTTTCTTAGTGCAACAAAATATGTTTGTAAGGCTCTGTGCTTGATAGAGAAGTGGGCTTTGTGTCATGATCTAGTTTTGGTAAGGAGGATCTGGCATTCAGTGCGTAGATCTCCTATCCTATGCAAGATTAGCTCTGTGTCTTAGTGCATAGGAGAAGATGAATGTAAGGGTTTCAAAAGAACAATAAAGAAGACAAAGAAGTTGGTGGACATATCCCCACACTGGGGTGAACCATGTATATCTTGTGTCTTCTATTAGCTTTGTGTTGTGTGGTTTATTCTATGAATATGCTCAATGATTTTCTTATTATGTTTGTTAGATAGATATGATATTTCTTAGTGCTTTACTTATGCTTTATGAATGAATGCTAGATCTAACTCATGGCTATGTGATAAGTAGTTGAAGTACTTAATATTTATTATTACTGCACTGATCTATCTTATGGTTTTGTTTTGTGATGTTAATGAAGTTAATAAGTTAATGAATATAATATTGTAGTGTTAATAGAATACTCTACTAAGTGTTGTAATCACAGATCTGAGTCCCAACTTGGTTACAGACACCTGAGTCTTGTAACCCCCTGCCTCTACCTCAGGTGATACTTCGCCTACTTCACAGGTGTTTCCGAAAGGGCTAGTAGTTAGGGTTTTCTTGGTGCATTGTTGAAGCATTGAACCCTGGATCTTCCACTGTGCCAACAAATGGTTCCATTGCTGGGACCTGAAAATGTGATTGTTGGGAATTGAAGTAAAGAAAAGAGAATCTTTGTGCATATATTTTTTGTTGTTGTGTGAAGTATTCTACTTGACTTCCGAAGCTCTGTGCTAAGAAAGAAATCTGATCTGAAGAAAAGAGGTGAAGCTTTGTGCTTTGATAGAGTAAGATAAGCAAAAGTTTTTGTTTCAAAACATGAATTTAGGTATGTTTAATAAAAAATTTCCTAGTATGAAAACTAGGGCACAGTTGGAAGAAAGAGTTGATCTGAATAAATTTGATAGAAATGAAGAAAGATATGTTATTCCTATGCATAGAAAGAATTTTTGGACTAATAAGTGGATGCAGGAACCTAGAAATATTTTTTGCAGATTTTAGGTCCAACACTCTAATGCTAGTGCTCAATACAAGAGAGGTTGGGGAGCATGCAAGAGAAAAAGAGGATTGATACTATGTTATAACTGCAGAAGACTGAGAAATCTTGCTAAGGAATTCCCTAGTGCAAGCCCTATTTGTCTTTGTTGTAAAATTGTTGGTCATGATGTTGAGGATTGTCCAAAGATGATTGCTAAAGTTGAAAGGATGAAAATGAGACAAGAAAACTATGAAGGAATTACAGAGAATAAGAGCATGTTAAAGAATCGTAAAGAGAAAGAATCAGAGAAATCTCAGACTATGTTATTACAATTGAAAGAAACGATGAATGATCACAAAGATGTCAGTTTACCAGAGACCTTACAAGTAAAACATCGCATAAGTGAAAGAATACGAGACTTCAACATAGATTGTGTCTTGGAAGAAGAAACACAAGTAAATATTATGACAGAAGAAACTTGGGAAAATTTGGGAAATCCTATTGTGGTACCTTAATTGGGAAGAATAGGCTTGTTTAAAGGAAAGATGATAACCCTATGTGAAAGAATTACTAATGTACCTATTATCATCCATGGAACATCGACATAAGAGGAATTCAAAGTCATTAAATTTGTTGAGAACAATGCCTCGTTCCCTCTTTTGTTAGGAAAGACTTATATTGAGAAAGATCATATCAGAAGGAAAGTAGAGGAAGAAGCTACAAAAAATAAAAAGCAAGAGCTAAGGTATTTTATAGCCAGAAAAATAGATCGACTGATAGAAGAACGAGAAGTTAAGTCGAAGCAACAAAACATAAGAGAATTAGCTAGAAATATTGAAAGAATACAAGAAGGTTTGAAGGACCTATCCATGCAAGAAAGAAGTATATCCACCCAAGAAGTAGTAAGAGAAGGGATATTTACTTCAGAACCTATGAGAGCACATAAGCAGTGCGAAGTCACTATGCTAGGAGAAGATAAGAATAAAAATGGAAAGATAATTACAGAAACATTTCGAGAAACTCGGATCATAGGAAAGAAGGAAAGGAATCTCAGTAAGAAGAAATCCAAGTTGGAAACACTACTCAAAGTTACAAAGAACAAATGGAAGACTTCATAGTAGGCTCGATTGCAGGATTTGAACCTCGTTAGAACAACAGAACCACGCAGAATGGGACTTCACCCTGGTGAAGCTATATGACCATCGGAGGCACCCCAATTGTTAAAATGATTCTCCATAATGGATAGGAAACAAATTTATGGGTGAATGTACCACGTTTGAGATGTTGAGACCGTGCGATAATAGACAGATTCACATTTATGGAAGTAGCCTTGCCCGTTGGAGGAATCCATTACGACACTTGCTTATTTAACCCGTCGAACGCTGCGTCGGGATCACTTTTTGTTACCCGTGATTATCTGATACAAGAAGAGAAGTGATTGTGTGTCGAGCCATGTTATCAGACGTTGATGTCCTTTTTTATACCCCGCATATCCATTCACCTACCCTGACCTATTTGTTAATAGTGAGAATGTCGGTCGAGAACACTGAGCTATAGAAGTCCATCGAGGAGGTTCTTAAGAAGTTTATGGTTGATAAAGCTATGTTTGAAGGAGTACAAGCATCACCGACCAGGGGACTGTAGGCTTCCCCTTCGACTGGATGACATTTGGGTTGTACCAACCCCATGACTGAAAAAAAAAGTAAGCATCATGGGGATCTAGCTCACCCATAGGAGGAGGAGGAGAAGACCAAGTAGATGGAAAAAGAGAAGGGGAAGAAGGAGAAAATAAAGGAGAAGGAGAAGCTATAGAACCAAAGGATCCCCTTACTGAAACAAAAACATTGCGGAAGAGGAAGGTTTATCCACAAAAACCTTTGGAAAGAAGGAAGACCCGCGTTATTAAGCCCTAGATGGAGGCCACGCTCATAGAGGATGATATCGTTCTAGTCCATGGAGCAATGGAGGATGCGTCGGAAGATCTCTTACAGAGATATGGAGTGAAGCAAGAGGAGTTGTATGGAAGGGTCAAGAAGGAACTAAAGGAGATACAACAAGATATTCAATTGATCCGCACAGTACCTATTTCACCTTCCTCATCGGAGACCGCAGAATTGGGGGATGATCCAACCCAATTGAGAAGATTAGCAAATGCAGCAGAGGCTTGTCTTCAAAAATTTCAAGAAGAAAAGGAGAAGGCTACAGAAGCCTTGAAGAAAGAGAAAGAGGAATTATTATAGAAACTACGAGTTGTGTGGTACTGTGTAGCCACTTATGAAAATGAGAAAGATGAGTTTCAGGCAATGCTCGAGGAAGACAAAGCAAAGATGCATAGAGAAAAGTACCAACTGCTCGCAGAGAAGATTGTAGTCAAAGAAGAGGTGAGAAAAGAACTTTTCTCTGTGCCAAGCTTGGCACAGGAGGAACATGAGGAAGTCGAGGTTCAAGTGATGAAGCTCACTGAGGCCATCCAGCAGCTTCAAGGGAGGATAACAGAGTTGGATATCCAAGTAGTACCAAGAACCCCATAGGATGTGTGTGACCAAAGGGAAGAAGCTACCAAGAGTGTAGTTGGAAGGATCAGATCCCTCACCTCAAAATGAAAACAACTAAGTGATAGAATCCCACAGACTTATGAATGCCTCACAGAAGATACAAAGTTGAAGAAACTAGAAGTGCAATTACAGGAGGCGCAGTAACATGCCTTCTCCATGTAGGCACAGATGAACTTACTCACTGCAATCGAGAGAATGAAAAGATCACAAGAGAATCACACAATCCAACAACATATTACTGCCATCCAAAGAAAAGTAATGGAAGTCACACAGAAGCTGCAACCAGTGCAGGATTAATCATATAAAGTGTTTGAAGAAATTGAAGGACAAGGCTCGCAACTGGACCAAGTGGTTGCAAGAGTGGAACAACACCTAGAAGGGCCTATTATAGAGAAGATGATCCACGATCTCACTGAGTAGGTGTTATAACCCTAAATTGCACCACACATGCTTACTTGGAATCAAGCCATCTTATATCCTTTCTTTGCCAAAGCATTGCTGAACAACTCTTTGAAAATCCTCTTTTATAAATTCCCACGCACCCTACTCCATTACTGCACGCGTGCACACACTGGCTGACCCAAGACAGCCCGCGCGGAACAACAAAAGCATGAAAAAAGGAAAGTTGTCGACGGAACACAAAAGCTATGGGCGAGTTAACTAAAACTCCCGGCCATGCATGGCCGAGGGTTCATCCAAATACCTAGCTCCTTCTAGCCTATAAAAGAAGCGGTAGGGGTCCCATTTGAAAGGAGGAAAAATATAGCAAAGAAACTCTGCCCATATACGTATTCCCATTGTCCCAACCCTTTAGCCTTTCCTTGTGCCAAAGGAGATTCAAAGAAAAGCAGTTGGAGGAAAGTAGAAGAGGAGCCCAGGATCAGGTTCAAGGAGCGGTGGCCGGTCTCAACTTTTGTATGTTGACTCATTCAAAGTAATAAAGAAAATGCTTCTCCAATCCCAATTCATGAACTTTTATAATTTGATTAGTACATGTTTTGGATTTCTAACCTGTTAGTATATAAGTAGGATGCATGTGTAGTTGTTGCTTGTCTTGGATGTAGATTAGCTTTGGAAGGAGTATTGCGAACAAGTAATCAAGTATAATGGAGGATCGACATCAAACACCGGGAATGAGGTAGGTTCATCTGTCATGTATTTACTAAGAAAAGGGGATTTAAATCTAGGGATGAAGGTAGAAAGTAGTTTCTCTTCGGTCATATCTGCATGCAAAGTTAGAAATCTATTTGCTAGTCTGTAGGGAGATTTCCCTCACAACAGAATTGGTGACCATACTGGGGAGACTCTCTAGGGTTCCTGGAATTTTATTTAGTTTTTGGGTAGTTTTAAAGACTAGTTTTTCTTGCTTGTTTTTTATTTTAGTTTCTGTAAGGTCTGAGCTAGCAGAGAGTCTGGTTTTCCATACCATCTTTCTCTGATTTGCAAGAATGTGTTTGTTGAGACCCACAGAGGTACATGCGGCCTGCATAAGGTCTGCATGCGTGTACCCATTCCCTACTCTCTTACAGCCCACGTGTGAATGCTAGCTGAAGAAGTAGCAGTAGCATGTAGAGTTTAGAGGACTTCTGAGGCAGTCATCCTCTTCCCTGTCAGAATCAAACATTCTCAGGGGGTCTTCTGGAATTCTATCTGAGTCTTGTTTTCTAGCAGTCCTATCTTAGATTGTTTTTGCCTTATCATTTTTTCCTTACATTATTTGTTTTTTTGTTAAAAAGAGTGTTTAAGCCTTCAAGGGATCCTAGTTATCAATATCAGTGGTCTCTTCCTAGTTTTGGGTTCTTTGTTTTCATTTTTATCAAAGTTTAGATATACATGTAGCCTGTACAAGGTCAACCCACATGTACACGCCCTTTGTCTCTATCCAGCATGCGTTCGCAGGAGTGTTGTTTGATTAACAGTCGCGTGCTTGTATAAGATACTTTTTGTTGAGGGTAAGGCAGTCATCCTTTCCCTTGATAAGAATTATTCCTCTCAAGTGTTTGAATCTCTATTTGAGCAGTCAATATCTTAGGATTAATCTTACCCTTAGCCTACTTTTTCTCAGTTAAAAAAAAGTTGTCATAAAAACAAAAGAATTTTTAAGGTTTTTAGACAAGTGTGAGAATCATTGTTTTAAAAAAAAAAATTGCTAGTATGTGATTTTTGACCTGATTCTTTGCGATCTGCGATTAGGCCAGAGTTGTTTTTCTTGGTTTTTGCTTGTCGGTATTTTTCCTTTCTTTCTTTACTAGCATTTAAATAAATAAAAAAATCTCTTTTCATTTTCTGGTTTGGTTGAAATGTGTGTTTCTGCATTATTAGCCAGGGAAAAGTTATTTATTTCATAAGTTTTTGCAGTTCACTTAGATCATAAGTAGCTCGTAGTCGAGTGAAATTCCTTTGAGTTTGTTGTCCAAAATCTTAGAAAAGTTAAAAAAAAAAAAAAAAATTGAAAAGTTGTTGAAATTTTGCATTAAGAAAAAAAATTGTTTCCAGCTTTTTACTCATTTTTTGCTTTCGTCTTCTACAAATCATCATTTTCACTTTCATACCCCTTGACGTAAGACAAATCCATAAAATTAACGCTTAATTTAAAATCTACTAGACTTTTATGTTTGTAGGGTTCACCAACTAGTTCATGATTAGGGCCTTGGATTAGGTTGGAGAGGAAACTCTTCAGGGCCATTTAAAAGAAAACATTGGAGTCTGAGTTAGGGAGTGTCTAAGTCCAGTGTCGTGAAATTTATCTAGGACCCCCCTCTAACACAAGGTATAAACACGAGGTCGCGTGCGGAAAGGTAGCGGAGATAAACCCTCCAAAGCTGGACCAATCGTAGTGGAGAACACATATAGAGGGCTTGTTTTTGGATTCCATCGTTTGCATTTGCCATGGGGCTTCATGGGTCTCAAATCCATTCAAGGTCCTCAGTTGTCTTTAGGACCATTTTCTCTCGATACCCTTGACAGGTTTCGGGCTTGATACCTTTCTCATTGTGGTCTACCTGACTTTCAACTGTATTCGCCTGGTGACTGTTCGCGCACTGGCAACCTAGTTGCCAATCCTTTTTAGGGACATACACAGGTGACTGTGTGGGTATACCATGGTACCTAAGACAGACATAGGGCCACACTTTGTAGAGTATACTTGGAGGGTGCTTCCATGTTCGAGTTGCACTTGCACCGGTAAGTTGCTCTAGTGTTGGTTGTTGTAACTGTTCTTCCAATTAATTTAGTGTTTGCCTGTCTTATCTTCTAGGGAATTTTTTTAGTGTGTGTGTTACTTTTGAACGTTTAGAATACCTTAGAGTGTCTTAAATATTCTCACAAAGTCGAGGATCTTGAGCTCCGCCAGTCATGAAGGCTTCTTGGCCTGCCACCGGTTACACTAGAGCCACCCCCGCCACCATTAAGGCGAAAGCTAGACCAACAAGGATCTTTTGAAGTGACCGGGTTACAAACCATTGTGCCCGACCAAGCCCCGGAGGAATCAACCATTTTGGACCTTGAAGCAACCACTCTTGGCCCAGTTGAAACCCCAACCACTAATTTCTTGGCACGTTTCATTGTACCAATTCAATTTTACGAGCGCCAGATAGTGTTGCACACAACAATGGAAACAAATGTTGTTAATCCTTCTGGGAATTCTTCAATTCCCACTATGGTTGTCACCACAGGAGAGCTTTCAACTCCTAACCCACCGTCGTTGGTCTGAGACACCATGGTCTTGACTGCAACTACTTCGCACAGTGGTTTGATCCTATCTTTGTCGGAGGCCACAACCCCTTTCACACCAAGTGTGACAGACCCTCCGTTCTCATACGGGATGCCTAGTTCAGGTACAATTCCTATACTTTCCTACTCCACTTTACAGACTTTGGGTTTGGGGGCAAGGAGATCTAACGCTCCTCTATAAGGTCACATGGGGGGCACTCCTTATCCTTTTAACACTTTCCCTTACGGAGGAGGTCATATCCATCCTTTGTCCCCTTCAATCAGTGGCTCGCATCAACAATCCGTCGGGCAACCTACACACAATAGTTTATTTGGAGCAGGGAGTCAAGGACCACCTTCGCATAGTATGTCGGTAGGTTCAACATCGTTTTCTTTGAATGGAACGTTTGGTAACAACACCTTCTCGTTAGCTGCTTTCCCGACTGGGGGCAACCCCATTTTTGGACAATTTACTCCTATGCAGGGTATTATTCCTGCACAGGGGGAAAACCTAGCAGGACCTTGGAATTCAAGGCAGGGATCCGTTCCCTCATCCGGAATACCGATCTGGGGTAATTATTTCCACAATCAATGGAACCCCGAACAAACTACTATGCCTATCCCCACGAGACCAGCATGGGGTAATCCTTGCCAAAGTCCTTCGAATATAATTCATGCCCAATAATCTATGTCCTATTTGGGAAATTAGCTGATGATGTCTCCACATATGCAAAATACTTATGCTGGCCAGGGCCATGGTTTCTACCAGAATCCGGGCCAGCAGCCAAAATTTTCCTGGCAACCTAGTGCCAGTCAAAATCCAGGCCCCTTTTTCCCAGGTTATCACCAACAACCCAAACTATCGTTCCTGGCGACTTTACACTTGCCATATTTGACAAGGTTATTGAATGAACCTATTTGTCATGATCCATGTTGGCCTCCTATGCCGACGAAGTTGCCTTCAGACATTCCAAAGTTCGAAGCCAAGCCTAACAAAGATCCAAGAGATCATGTGATTACCTTCCATATTTGGTGCTCATATAACTCATTGAAATATGACTCCGTACAGTTGTGATTGTTTCAACGTACTCTCATTGGGAGTGACATGAAATGGTACATTGAGCTTGATCGCTCAAGATACTCTTCTTTTGGTGAACTGGCGATGGCTTTCCTGAACCATTTCCGGTTACCTGTGAGATACGACACTGGCACAGAGCTGCTCGCCAATTTTGAATAGACAAATACAGACCATATCTCTAATCACATCCGAGAATGGAGACGTCGGAAGAGTTTAATCAAGGTACCAGTCCCACCAGCATTCCTGCTTGAGTGGTTCCTTAAGTCTTTGGCCCCGTAGTTATCCAAAGACGTTGCGACATCAGGATTTTTCTCCGAAGAAGACGCCATCATGGGGGCTCAACAGTTTGATCTCATCTATTCTTAGTCCGGTTTATTATACAACATCTTGCCAGATGCGCCACGTTCAATACTGGATAAAACTAGACAGAGAGCTGGACCACATGACAATGGTATTGTTGGTTCAGCACAAACCAAGCCCACTGAGCAATTGACAAAGTAGTTGCAGTAGTTATCAATACAACACACAGCGGCCATCCAAACTATTGCTTTGCCTGTTCCCCCTACCAAAACATCGTAAGTACACACAGTGCAGTCGACTAACCCAAAGGCCACCCAACAGCCTGAAGGGAAGAAAAAACAATGAAAGAAGGGTAAGGGGGACAAACAAATCAACGATAATGCTGGTGGGGACAACACTGAAAAATGGAAGGTGAGGTATCCATGCATCTTGTGTGAGGAAGACCACCCGACCCATCTATGTCCTTGACTTGCAGAGGCCCAAAAATTTGTCATGCAGCAACAACAGGCAGTGTTGACTAATCCATTTCAGCATGGGAAAAATCTAACTCAAGCCTCTGCAAGCATGGAAGGGCGCAGCCAAGAAAATTGCCCACCTCCAAACAACCCCACATCCGCGAACGTATATATGGTTAGGGGTGATGCTTTTATATCGACTAGAGTGCACAAATATAGTAAACCAAGAACTTCTGAGAAGGATAAAGAAGCTGACCTCCCATCTCTTCCTCTACAGATTGAGAAGGCGTTGGGAGAAACAATGACACGCATCCCAAAAGGTGCATTTAAAAATGATTCTCATAACCCAAATGCAAGGGCCACCCAGAACTACTCTATGGTGGAAGATTTATCACAAACCCCTTGTGCGATGTCTGCTTTGGAGGTCCTCCAAAGATGCCCTTCTTAGAGGAAATCCTTGTTAACTTCTTTGGGCTCTACTGAGACTTGTAATCTAGGTACCATCATGTTCGATACAACCAACTTAAAACCTCGTCTTCCTTACCATGTAGCATTTCAGATAGTAGTGGCTTATCCAACGAAAATTTTTACTTAGAATATCTTCCACACGGTGGTCGATGAGGGCACCTCGACATGCATTATGTCGTTGGCATGTTGGAAGGCCATTGGCCAGCCCGTTTTGTCTCCATCACCTACTCTCCTCACCGCTTTTGACGATCGTTCGTTCCAACCACATGGAATAGTTCCTTCTTTCCCTGTGCAGTTAGGAGGGAAGACTGTGTGTGTCGAAGTAGAGGTAGTCGATGCTCCCCTCGACTATAACCTCTTGTTAGGAAGGAGTTGGACTTATGCTATGCAAGTTGTGGTTGCTACAGTTTTTTGGGTCTTGTTGTTTCCACATGAGGGTCGAATAGTGACCATCGATCAATTGTCTTTCTCCAGACCTGACCCTACTTTGGGGGCATCCACGGTCCCGATGATTGATAATACTCAACCAGGTGTCGTTAACGTAGGATTTGGTTTTTGCCCATCCTTGATGGGTACCTTCAATTACCCACCCCCTCACGACGACATAAAATTTATATCCAATCACCATAAGGTTGAGATTTTTCAAGTCTCATCATTCCGCACGACTTACTTCAAGGATCCATGGATACTTCCTTCCCCATCGGCCCCGATGGAGGAGACAGGGCACGTGGGCATGTCCATGCCCTTTTCTGTAGCTGAAGTAGCATACTCTTTAGTCCAGCAAGCTTCAGCTACCACTGATCTGACTCTTGCACAAGAGTTGGATCCACTTCTAGAGCCTATTTGGGCTCAGGGTTCTCTCACTAACATCGATTCGTTAGACTTAGTCTTGCCTTCTGATGAAGCAGTAATCGAAGCAATGACTAGTCCAGATAAACCTTGGGAAGATCTTCATCACAAATCATATTTTCTCCCAGAGTTAAGCCGAATCGAAGCAGGAGAATTCACCGTGACCATGACGGGAGATCATTCATGTCCTATTAATCTCTTAGCTACACATGAAATTTATGCTGAGGGAAATATGGAAACTATCGTTGAAACTATACCAATCAACATCTCCCAAAACCCTGGCATCGTGGAGAACATCTTCGTCGGAGCGGATTTCTCCCCCAAAGAGATTCAAATCTACATGGATCTTTTCAAAGAATTCTGCGACGTTTTTTCCTGGTCTTATGAGGAAATGCCAGGTATCGATCCTAAAATAGTTGAACATGAAATCACAACGTATCCTGATGCCAAGCCTGTCCGACAAAAGCTTCCTCTAGTTAATCCTAAGAAAGCAACAACCATCAAGATTGAGGTAGAGAAATTGTTAAAGACGGGTTTTATCTATCCTATCCATTTGACTCAATGGGTGTCAAATCTTGTGTCGGTCAATACAAAACAAGGCACGATTCGTGTCTATACTGACTTTCTTGATTTGAACAAGGCATGTCCCAAAGATAATTTTCCAACACCATTCATCAACCAGATCATTGATGAATGTGCTGGTTGTGAAGCCTTTTCTTTCATGGACGGTTTTTCAGGATATAATCAAATCTAAATCAAACCTGAAGACCAACACAAAATGACATTCATTTCTCCGTGGGGTACATTCGCATATCGTAAGATGCCTTTTGGTCTTAAAAATGCTGGAGCCACATTCCAGCGGGCCATGTCTTTTTCTTTTCATGATCTCAAGCATATAGTCGAGGCCTATCTAGATGATTTAGCATCACGATCTGTCAAGAGAACGGATCATCCCACACACCTTAGACTGATCTTCGAACGTTGTCACTACTTTTGGATTCGCTTGAATCCAAACAAGTGCAGCTTCTGTGTAACGTCAGGATATTTGTTAGGTTTCATCGTATCAACAATAGGGATCATGGTCGATCTGCTCAAGGTGGAGGCAATAATCTAGTTGCCCCCCCCACGCACAATCCTTTAACTTCAGAGTCTACAAGGAAAGGTGAACTTTTTACGATGCTTCATCGCCAACTTTGCCGAAATCACCAAGGGATTTATGCACTTACTGAAGAAAGACGTTCCTTTTTACTGGGATGATGCCACTCCATTATCTTTTGATGCATTAAAACATGCCCTCACAACTGCCCCTCTGCTCCGACCACCTAACTATAACAAAGATTTCTTATTATATCTGGCTACAGCAGATTCAACCATTGGCATGGTTTTAGTTCAAGAAGATGATTTTTTCTCAGAATACATGATCTATTACCTGAGCCGAGGCCTCGTAGGACCGGAACTCAATTATTCTCATATCGAAAAACTTGCGTTGGTAGCAGTTCATGTTGTTCAACGGTTCCGTCATTATGTTCTATTTCACAAGACCACCGTCATTGTTGTCGTGAATCCATTCCAGTACATGTTGACACGACGAGTAATAGGTAGAAAAATCAGTAGATGGATAGTCATCCTTCAGGATTTTGACTTAGACTTCGTTTCAACAAAGTCTAAGAAGTCATTGGTCTTTGCAGAGCTTATTTTAGAACTTTCGGTTGAGTAAGGTGATGTTGTGCCTGAAGAATCACCTATCCAGTGAGATATGTTTTTGATCACATCTTCAGATCCCTGGTACAAAGATATACTTGTCTATCTCTAGAATTTGAAGTTCCCCACTTCTGCTTCTCGTGATGAGCATCGGCATATACGCCATTAGGCTAAGAATTATCTCATACTCGATGATACATTGTATCGAAGAGGTGTAGATTGCATCTTATGTCGATGTCTCACACATGAGGAGGCAGTTATCGTGCTCAACGATTTCCATATCGGAGCTTGTGGTGGTCATTTGTCTGGGTTGGCAACAACCCAAAAGATTCTATGAGCAAGTTACTTCTAGCCGACACTTATCAAAGATTGTATAGAATCGGTCAAGAAGTCCCATCTCTGCCAAATATTCTCTAGGAAGATGAGGGCACATCTCGCTCCCATGTTTCCTGTCATCACAGTTGGTCCCTTCACCAAGTGGGGGATTGATTACACTACTTGCAACCCCCCTTTAGCAAGGGGGCACCGCTACATCATCGTAGCTATAGACTACTTCACTAAGTGGGTCGAAGCTATGCCAACATTTAAAGATGATGGAGAGACTGCAACTCTCTTTTTATTCAACTAGATCATAGCAAGGTTCGGGGTTCCAAGAGAGATTGTTACTGACCATGGCAGTCACTTTCAGAACTAAATGATGACCGAATTAACATCAAAGCTTGGGTTACAACATGAGAATTCATCACCCTACTACCCCCAAGCCAATGGGCAAGTGGAAGTTGTAAAAAAAACTCTTAAGACTATTCTACAACGAACTATCAACTCAACCAAGTCAAATTGGCATTTGATGTTATACTCGAAATGATGGGCTTACCGATCATTTGTTAAGACGGCAACCGTTTTCTCACCTTTTCAACTCGTTTACAGGCTGGAGGCAGTCTTGCCCATCGAATGTCAAATCCCATCTATAAAATTGGTAGTACAATTATTTCCAGACACTTCTCCACTTGAAGAACGGTTAGTATACCTTGAGCAACTCAATGAGAAGCATCGTGATGCGGCCCTGGCCAATGAGGCTCACAAACATAAGGTCAAGTGTCAGTATGATAGGTCCGTTCGTCCTCAGATTTTCTCTGAAGGCGACCTTGTCCTGGTCTATGACCAAGATAAAGACCCTCTGGGGGCAGGAAAATTCAAACCCATGTGGTTCAGACCTTTCATCATAAAAGAGGTATTAAAAACGGGCGCTTATCGTTTGGTTGATTTTGAAGGGAATGCTTTGGAGGAGCCTAGAAATGAGCTCTACCTCAAGAAGTATTACTCATAGGCAGGTCATTGTGGGTAACTTTTTGTAACATATGTATAGTCTTTGTACAATTACTTTTTAGTTTCTTTTAAAATGTTATGGACGTGTCATTGATTTTATCTTTTGTCAATATGGTAGATGTCAAGTGATTCTGAGGTGTTCATTGGGTATGCAGACAGTGCTAGTCAGCACACTTGGAGGCTTGCCTCCACAGCTTGGGTAATCTTTACACCTTAGGGCCAGTTGTTATCTTCCAGAGGTATATGCTTAGGTGACACCACAAATAATGTCGTCGAGTATAGTGCAGTTATTGAGTTGCTTCATGACGCCTTGTAATTGGGTATCTCTCATCTCTTGGTCTATCTCGATGCTCAACTAGTTGTGTCTCAGTTAAAAAGAGTATACTGGGTTCATGATCCAACCTTACACCGATGATTCCTTAGGGTACGTCTCTTAGAATGAAACTTTGATTATAATACATATTTTCATGTTCCTAGGAGATTAAACCAAATTACAGATACTCTAGCTAATCAAATTTTGAATTGGCATCTTGCACACATATGAAAGAACATTGACATAAGCATGTAAATACATTTTTTCACACATGATCCATAAGACACAAAAGATAAAAAAACCATATATAATATCATAAAGTAACCAGAGTACATAGATGGACACAAGCGCCTCAAAAATAGGACCAATAATGAGTCAGAGGGCTTATGCCCTCAAAAAATATATACAAGTAGTGCTCGTGGCATGTAAAATGTCTAAATAGGTCCAGGGCCTATGGGCCCTGTTATACTGGTCCACAGCATGGGCTAAACACCTAAACATTTAGACCCACATACGAGGTGCCCCCACTACATGAGGTTGCATGGATGGTGGAAGGTCCTCAATCTCTGCCATCGGGACTGTGCGAGTGAGTGTAGTAAAGTTCCGCTCAACTCGTCTAAGTACCCTCTCAACCTCCCTGGTTAGGAGGTCTCCTGCTACTGTTGGTCCCCTGGAAGCGGTAGCTGCGACTCCTAGCTGAGGACA
This sequence comes from Picea engelmannii, assembly GCA_009831015.1. Taxonomy (NCBI): domain Eukaryota; kingdom Viridiplantae; phylum Streptophyta; class Pinopsida; order Pinales; family Pinaceae; genus Picea; species Picea engelmannii. The sequence goes on from ML800656.1 coordinate 440,893, forward strand.
ATGTCTGTTCTGTGCATAATCAGCAGGTCACACTGGTCCCACATCTGCATGCAACAAACATATATCCGTCAAATACTCTGGCATATAAAAAAAAGATATATATGAAAAAAATGACATAAAAATCACATATACAACAAAAAAACTACAAAGGTGGAGACTTACCCATCTCCCCTTGCTCATCACCAAGAGGCACGGGTATCTCAGGATCTCTCAAAAAGTCTATCCCTGCATATGGGTAATCCTCGATCACAGGGATCTGCCATGATAGCCATGCAAAAAAGTCATCATCGAAGGACTCATTAGTCCTTCCACCACCCTGTCGCGGCAGTAATACTGCCCATGTGCATATAGTAGGAAAAGAGGCATGATGTCCTCGTACCACTTCCCGAGGACTAAAGCTCGAAACTCTCTCGAAAAAGAAGGAACACAAAATGGTCCCGAACCTGAAGTTCCTCTGTGTCCGCTAACAACAATCTGTCAATTGCCTCTTCATACACTCCAGGAGTGTGGTACTCCAGTCAAAAAAATTTGCATTCAAGCACTAGATAGCACAGCTCATCTGTGCGCAGGATGCCTGATGCAAGACCGCTGAACCGGTAAACTGCCCAATGAGAAATAATATCGCTTGTAGCGATAGGTTAGTAATCTTACTTATGGGCACCTGGGAGCTCAAATGGTTTGTGCTAGCCTCACAGTGCAGGGATATCAGTTACTCTATGTTATGCGGCCCCGATAGAAATGTCCTGAAATTGACTGGTTCCCCTCTCCTTGAGAGGCCAGTCAAAAAGTAGATATCCTCGGTGGTAGGCACCAGTGATTTCCCCTCTAGCACGAAAGACTCTGCATCAGGGTGCCAATAGTAAACCAAGGCATTCAGTAGCCTCGGTTTCACCCGCATAAATGGACACAAGAAGAACTTTAGCAAACCACATTGCATCAACGCGGCCACGGCGTTCAGATCTCCAACAACCAACTCACTAACTTCTTCATTCTCCCTTTCCCTCCAACAGACATACATCCTGCCAAAACAACCAAGTTCAGGAGGGTGAGTGAGTGTTGTTTGTTTCTTTTTGTCTATAAAGGAGGGTCCACGCTTGTTGTCTAGGTGACAGTCACGTGTACACGTGGGCAGGTTTCACTCTGCCCGAGTGTACACGTGGCTTGTCCAGAGACAACCTGCGTGAACCTAGGGCCGACCTTTTAAAGGTCGACCCCCACCCAAAAAATGAAATCAAAAGCAAAAATAAAGAATTGAATAGCTAGATAGGGGAGTTTGTACTTACTTGGTCCAGACGGAAGTTCGTTTCGTCCACTGTAGCTCCCAGAATCACCGTTTTTATCAAAGGGGGTCTTTTAGCTCCAGAGTCAATTTCCAAATCAGCAATGGTGATAATGAGCTACCAGCTTCTATTTATAGACTTTTTGGCCTCTTTTTGTCACTTTTTTTCTCTCCCTTATCATTTCATTTATACCAAAAACCATTTAGAGTGATTCAATAGTTATATGGGAGGGATTTGATCGGGTATTGGGACATTGTTTTTGAGTTTTGAGTAAATTTTGATGGTCCATGAAATTTTTTCCGACGATCAACTTGAACATATAGGTTAGGTTACTACCCGGACTTTTGTGTCTCGTTGTCTTTTTCCTTTGCCATAGGATTGATCCCATCAGGTTGTGACACAGAACCATCTTATCTGATTTAGAAGTGTCGAAACTTGGCGGTAGAGCTTACCAGAACATGGATGCCCTAGGTAGGTCCTGGTTGCATTATGGTGTCCATGCCATCTTTAAAACATTGTAGGCTCGAGAGTCCTTATAGTCTTTCCTGAATGAGTTTGAGCCTCATTTGCATGATTCTTCTTCGTTGTTGATCTCACCCTCAGGACTCCCAAAAAATAACAGGTCTTCTTTTAAGCCCTTTTCAGACCCTCTAAACATGAAAAGATGGCCGAGTGATCTTGTGGCCTTTCATGCTCGTTAAACTGAAATTTGAAGTCACGTCTCTCGGGTGGTAGTTTACCCCTTTTTCGATCTGGACAGTCAACTGTACGAACAAAGGTATACTCTATGGAACTTCCGTTCTTTAGAAGAGTACTCTTAGGTATAATTTTATCCCTTTTTCGGGCCTGAGGGACTAAACTTACTAAAAAGGAACCCCCACGGAGTCCATAGTTAAGCTCTTCTCAGAATCCCTAAAATTGAAAAGATCGCCTAGTGACCTTATTCTTTCACACTCATTAAATTGATCCAGAAGAATATTCCTGATGGAGTCCATAGTTAAGATTTTTTTAGACTCCTTAAAAATGAAAAAATGGTTGAGAGATCTTGTCTTTATCACACTCGTTAAAATGGTTTTGAATAGACGTCTTGTCGGTGCTATTTTACCTCTTTTTCGAACTGACTAGACTACCTTCGAAAAAGGTACCCCAATGGAGTCTCATTTTATGTTTTTTCAGAATCTCTAAACATGAAAAACCACCGATCTTACCTTCTTTGGGCTCATTAAACTTACATTGAAGGACATTACCATTGTGTGTTTTATTAACCGCGTTTGCATACCTTATACGCCAGCCTTGCAATAGTTTGCTTCTGCATCTTAACACCTTTGGCCCCCGGAGGATTTTTCTTGAGTATCATTCTACTAGAACATCAGTCTTGTCCTTGTGCCTTGAGCTTGTATGTTTGCAACACTCGTTCCTCCTTTGTAACGTAATATTCCTTTATTCTTTTTCCACAATTATTGAAAAGAACAAAAAAAAAATCAAATATACCCCAAAAAGAGGAAGGGAAAAGTATTTTCTTCATTGGCAGCATAATGAATCGCCCTTGGATAAAGCACATATGTCCACTTGTTCATCATACTATGGGATGTAGTACGACCTTAGGAAGCTTTTTCTTTCTATATAGAGTTGTGTCCTCCACCGTTTGGTTATCCCTCCAAACATATGGAGAGTTTGCGTTGCCTCCTGCTTCGTAGACTTATGATTAATGCCATGATGCCTGAGTCTCATCATTTTTTGTGTTGTTATCCAAGGGAAGTTTGTCACCAAGCTTGAGTTGGCCCCTCTGCAATATGTCTCTTGTCCTCATACCCGGCCATCCTGAACATCCAATCAAGTCCTTGTTTGAAATCATTGAAGCCTTCAGTCTGATCATCAAGATTATCAAGTCCATGACCAACGAGCCATCAAAGACCTCTGGGTAGTGCAGTCATACACTCATATTACACTCCTACCCAATTTTTGAAGATTTTGAAGTTGTTTCTCGAGCTCTGAAGATCTCATCTCCAGCCATTAGGCCGAATCAGCTTCTGTAGGATGGATACTCTATATGTATATCTTTCTGATTTCGAGATGTAGCTCCACTGTGTATTGTTTGAGGCTACTATTTATAGCTATTTGACATGGATCTACAATGTATTTTATTGGTAGCCATGATTCTATTTTATCTTGAGCATGGGTATGCCCGCCTCGGTGAGACATGTGTTATTTTGCAGACGGTGCCTCCCGGTTCCTGATCCTTGGGCTCAATCGTTCGGCACATCAGTAAATATTGGTAATGTATTTTGGCCATCAGATTCTCTTCTGACCTCACACATTAGGGGGCATCTGTTATAACCCTAAATTGCACCACACATGCTTACCTGGCATCATGCCATCTCGTATCATTTCTTTGCCAAAGCACTGTTGAACAACTCTTTGAAAATCCTCTTTTATAAAGGCCCACACACCCTACTCTGTTACTGTACGCATGTACATGATGGCTGACCCAAGACAACCCGCATGGACCGACAAAAGAACGAAAAAAGGAAAGTTGTTGAAAGAACACAAAGTCTATGGGTGAGTTAACTGAAACTCCTGACCATGCATGGCCGAGGGTTTGTCCAAATACCTAGCTCCTTCTAGCCTATAAAAGAAGGGGTAGGGGTCCCATTTGGAAGGAGGAAAAATATAGCAAAGAAACTCTGCCCATTTACATATTCCCATTTTCCCAACCCTTTAGCCTTTCCTTGTGCCAAAGGAGATTCAAAGAAAAGTAGTTGGAGGACAGTAGAAGAGGAGCCCAGGATCAGGTTCAAGGAGCGGTGGCTGGTCTCAACTTTTGTAAGTTGACTCATTCAAAGTAATAAAGAAAATGCTTTTCCCAACCCAATTCATGAAATTTTATATTTTGATTAGTACATGTTTTGGATTTCTAACCCGTTAGTACATAAGTAGGATGCATGTGTAGTTGTTGCTTGTCTTAGATGCAGATTAGCTTTGGAAGGTGTATTGCAAACAAGTAATCAAGTACAATGGAGGATCGACCTCAAACACCGGGAATGAGGTAGGTTGATCTGTCATGCATTTACCAAGAAAAGGGGATTTAAATCTAGGGATGAAGGTAGAAAGTAGTTTCTCTTCGGTCATATCTGCATGCAAAGTCTGAACTCTATTTGCTACTCTGTAGGGAGATTTCCCTCACAACAGCAGGAGGCTCAAGCAAAGCAACAAGTCAAGGCATCAAGGCAGCTTGAGTGAAGCTTGAGGACTTCGAAGCGACATTGCCTAGATCTGAGTGAATCGAGATGAGTCACAGGTGAGTATTGGGGGCCTATTGGCCCTTGACCAAGTTTTGAGGAAATCTTGGTCAGGTATGACCACTTTTTGGACTTCAACACAGTGATCAAGGATGGAGTTCCCAGGTAGAGCTCAGATTGTGGATCTCGCTCATTTTTTGGGCTTTGTAAGGGTTGTTTTTAATGGGTTATGGGATGTCGGCCCATGGGTTTACCCATGATTAGGCCTTTTTGTAACATATTGTAAAAGTATAAATAAGTAGGAATGTATGATAGGAAGAAAAATCTTAGGAAGCAAATTCTATGTGGCTAAGTGCATGCATTTTTGGGTTTCTTAGTGCAACAAAATATGTTTGTAAGGCTCTGTGCTTGATATAGAAGTGGGCTTTGTGTCATGACCTATTTTTGGGAAGGAGGATCTGGCACTCAGTGCACAGATCTCATGTCCTCCATGATCTTATCTATGTGGCTAGTGAGAAGGATCATATGATTGTAAGGGATTCGGAAGAATAATAAAGAAGACGAAGCAATTGGTGGATGTAGCCCCACACTGGGGTGAACCATGTATATCTTTTGTTTTCTGTTGGCTTTGTGTTGTGTGGTTTATGCTATAAATATGCTCAGTGCTTTGCTTATTATGTTTTTTATATAGATCTGATATTGCTTAGTGATTTACTTATGCTTTATCAATGAATGCTAGATCTAACTCATGGCTATGTGATAAGTGGTTGAAGTACTTAATATTTATTGTTACTGCGCCGATCTATCTCAGGGTTTTGTTATGTGATGTTAATGAAGTTAATAAGTTAATTAATATCATCTTATAGTGTTAATAGAATACTCTGTGAAGTGTTGTAATCACATATCTGTGTCCCATCTTGGTTACAGACACATGAGTCCGTAACCCCCCTTGCCTATACCTTAGGTGAGACTTCGCTTGCTTCGCAGGTGTTACCAAAAGGGTCAGTAGTTAGGGTTTTGTTGGTGTGTTGTTGAAGCATTGAAACCTAGGAATTCCCCTGTGCCAACAAGAGACAATGAAGTTCTCAATCAAATAGGGAAGAGCATTGGGGATGAACACTGTGTTCAGACATAAAGGACAAAGGGATGCAGTTTCAATATGAAGTAAATAATTTCTCCAGAGTAACTTTTCTCTCAAAGTTGAATTTTTTCTCCCCTTTTCCATAGCTCGGAATTGGCCCAATTATAGCCTTCAAATGGAACTAAAGGGTCGAGTCAGAATGTTTCCAATAAATGGAAGGCCAAGGATCATAGATCTCCTATCGGGACATGGAAACTCGACTTCATTTTTCATTTTTGGGAATAAATCCTGATGTACGCAGGCTGTAGTGGTGCAACCTGCGTATATGCATTTTGTATAGTAGGAAAGGTGCGTACATGTGGAAAAAAATGTATTTTTAGCTCTGGGATTTCAAAAAGGGATGAAAAGTCTGCATAGGGAAATGGAGAAAGGCCTTATGTGCAAGATTGCATAGGGTGAGGAAAATATTGCTATAACAGATGCCCCCTAATGTGTGAGGTCATAAGAGTATCTGTGATGGATGAAATACATGATAAACAATCCAGAAGTGGAGTGATGGGGAACCCGCTAGAAGAACTAGTTGCTCATTACATTCTGCACTGACTTTGCATACATGGCTGCCAATTTGAATTACACTGGAGATCCATGTGAAAATATACCAAACAACTATCCATGGCCATGAATAGGAAAATACAAATGTGGTTACATGCCAAAGGATGTCATATTCATGAACAAGGTCAAGTAGAAACAGTCTCAAAACCAATCTGAAGATATCTGTATACAATGGAGTACAATATGATCTCCCATGATTATTGAAATCATATAGGTATTGGTCAATTGAAAAGGAAGCAACAACTTGGGAAAGTTGCGGCCACATACTAATGTCTTCAATTCTTCTACACAATCTGCCAAGGGTGCAAGTATACATCATGTGAATAAATGAGTTGAGGTCAAACACAATGAGACCTTGTTTGATTACCGGTCATTAAGGTATAACATTAAAAAACATGAGACAACCTATGGATAATGAAAGTAGGTATCAAGGCACCAAGTACATTCTTATAAGTGTGAATAAAGGAGTCAGTGTCGAACACCTAAATAATCCATCGATTAAGAGACATTGATGTGTTCCCAACTGTCGATGGCGAGAGAACCTGCCACTAATGAATCTAAGCCTCAAGATACTCATAAGACTATAGGTCCCATTTCAAGAATAGATGAGTTGAAGTCGATGGAAAGAGATCCGTTGAAAGGATATCATTAAGGCATCTCTCATCATTCAGCATGAGGTACAAAGCAAGAGCTTCATGATTTGGAGGAAATCAGACAAAGAACATGTTCATGAACCAAAGACCCTGTGTGTCTTTCACGTGTGCCAAGTGCAAGAGGTACACGAAAAATACCCTATGAATATAAACCAATGAGGAAATGTGCTAAAAAAGGAGAGGAAACCACCAATAAGGCTAATGGAATCCAAGACACTGTATGAATCCTAATGTGTGAATAGATATCTTCTCATCGAACACAAGGGAAACCACCCAGTCAACGACCAATGATGAAATGTCAATTGTTTGGTTCAATTTTACCTACTAATGATGAAAGTAGGACCAGGGTACTAGATAGGACTATAGTATCATGTGATTCTGAGACAAACTAAGGGTAGGGCCAACATGTGAATTCAAGAGTTCTGAGGAATGACTAACACAAGTTTATAAACTTCCTTTGAACAAGAGCATGAGGCATATGGAAGACTCTGACAAAATAGACTCGATGATGAAACCATAAGATGCAGAAGGCATCAATGAAATTCTCCATAGGGACTGGAAGAGTAACCATATGGTAGAGAAGACTCTTTGTAACATGCTCATCTTTGTAAGGCCATGCTAAACCCAAAATTATGATGAAAAATGGACTCAATAACTTTGTGCTCTATTCAAAGGCGACACGACTGCTGCCAATATAATATAATACTCCCTTCCCACCCATATTTTTTTTTTTTTTTCATAGACAAATAAATGCTATGATACAGAGGAGGAAACGAGTGTCGCAAGTAAGCAAAACTAGTTCCAGTAGTGGAACATACCTATGCTCAATGAAAGGATATGCATGCAAGAGATGGACACTCGGGGGAATTTTCCCTCCTAGGAATAGGGTGTCAAATTGTGAAGGATATAAATGAGGCTCTTCTTGGTTGAGGATGAAAAACTGTTGAGGCAAATGGTTTATAATGCAAAGTGAACACTGGTTATAGGCTCAATACTGCAAGCAAGGGAAAGATATGCAATCACAACTTAACGCCAAAAAATGTCCTTTTTCATGACATTTAGTCTACTTGGTGTGAAAAAGGGATAAAATTGTGCCAAATAGACGTCCTTTCAAATCCAATTTACGGGTGTGAAAGAGACAAGTTCACTCGACAATATTTTCACTTTTTGAAGATGAGTTGGAAAAGAGCTTAAATTAAACTAGGTTGGGAGATTCTAGGCGACAAGTCATGGGGAAGGCAAAGGATCTTGTGCTGGACTTCTATGGAATGTCAGTTTCTTACGAATAACCGACATAATCTTGGGAAAAACCAAAGTTCTCCAAGTCGAGGAGGATAAAGCACTAGAAGAGGATATCGTCTATGTGATATATCAGATAATGTCTCTTACTAGAAAGGACATAGGCGAGGGCATTGGATACCCCACAAGACCATCCCAATTGAAGGGAACTTCCTCAGGACTTGGAGGGAGAGTGCTCGAGGAGAGAAAAACTCTCTCGTGTTCAGAAGGAGCATTACAAGGAATGATAAAAATATGGTTGAAGGATGCATCATCCTCTAAAAGGAGATTTGGATTGACCAAAGATTGCACTGGTATAACCACTTCTTCAATTTTAGGTTGAAGATGATGCATGATAACAAGGATAGGGGACACATCACCCTCGACAATGAGGGTATGGTTAGGATAAGATTGCAGCGTCATGGTTGTCGTGTTAATTGAAAGAGAAACATGATGTGGGGAAACCACAGACGCCTCAGAATCTGAAGGGCCCTTAGGTGAGCCCCATGCTTCAGGTATCCCAACAGTAATAGGACAGACATAAGTAAGGTGATTTCCTTTGCAAGTATTGCAAAGTAATTTAGGCTTACATATGAGATGTCTAGGCTTCTCGATGCCCCTAGCATCATTCATAATGGCTAGTGACATGCTCTCAACCTAACTGGCATAGGCGAGAGAGTCATCTCCTACATGATGTATAGAGGTTGGAGATATGACATTGATATGGCTTGTGGTGACTAGAGTGATTCTCCCATCATGACTAATAGCGGCTAGGTGCGGGTCGTCAACATGACTTGTAGAGGTCATCGATACATCTCCAACATGACTAGTAGAGGTTGGTGATGGAGCTCTAGTATGATTGGTAGTGAATGGATTAGCGGTGGGTTGTGGTATTTGATACCAAGGTCCAGGGAAAGATTGGATTTGAAACATTGCAGGATAGGAAGGATCCTGTTTAACCCCTCGTCCCTGTCCAAAAAGGTAGTATCTTCCGCTTGATTGGTCCAAAGAGGCTTGTACGAGAATCATCACTGAAGTCAGTGAAGAGACAGAGGTATGATAAGGATTATTAAAGTGAGGATATATGTGTCCCCATGTGAAGGGGTTCTGTGAAGAGGGTATCTCGAACCATAAAATTGATTATCCCCGTATGAAAGACCCGGGGATATATGAGGACCCGCCATGGGAAAGTGTTCGAAGGAACATGCATGGTGGACAAAGGATACATGGATGGGGTTTAATGAGCATAATAAGAACCCATTTGAGTATTGGCTCCTAAAACAACATATCTAGGAATGGATCTGTAAGAGTGGATGTTCCAACTTCCCATCGTGAAAGATGGTTGAGGGACATGACTCATATTGAACGAAGATGTAGGTAGCAGGGCCATGGTTCCCTCAGATCCAATGCTAGTATTTGTATAAGTGGGCTAGGGAGAGGATGGAAAGGTTGAAGGCATATCAATAGGAAAATGACTAGAGACCCAAGGCATGGACTGAGCGTCATAGTTCTTCATACCATTATGAAGAGTGGAAGGATTTGTCCCCATGAAATGAGTGAACATCATGGGGGGGGAGGGAGCGGTAAATGAGGGGGCCAAAGGAAATCCACTATCCATGATAATGAAAAATCAATATAAACTCCTAGGGCCAACTAGTAATCAAAGAGCACATTGAAAATCAAATGGCCAAAATGCACAAAAATGAGGTAAAGTGGCTAAAAAGGGGCCTCCCTCCCTAAAGAAGGTATGTCTTGCCCAAGAGGGGCCTGAGTCTCCCTGCTAAAGATCGAAGGAAACAAAATCAATTATAAGGGCCCTTGTGGGATTAACAACCGGTCGGTCAGACCCCCCCGGAGAGGTAATCCTCCATAGAGGCTATGTGTTGTCTGACCCTTATCTGACCCACAATACCTGCAGAATAACCCCTGCAAGCAACCTATGTGGCACCTAAGTCAAGAAACTAAGCAACCAATGTATAACCGATTCACAAGGGAGCAGTCGTAAGTCAGGTCCACCATATGGGAAGGGTAGCAAAGCCCGAAACCTTGAAAGTATCACCTCTCACAGAGGTAAAGGCACTAGCAAGATCCCCAGATATGAATATATCCCTAGAAATATCTCTGACGCTAAGAAGGTATTGGCGGGATATCCCTTCAACCAACCTGATATTACCAATTATACCACCTGATATTACCAATTATACCACCTGATATTAAGAAGGTATTACGCTAAGAGGAACCACCTGATATTACCAATTATACAATGGATTTCTCCACTCCCTTTTTCAGACACATATGTTGATTTAATATTTTTGGATACGTTTACTTGCAAAATCTTATTCCAAGGCACTAAATCCTAAGATAGTTTGTGCACCCTAGAAAATAAAATCGTGACTAATAAATTTTAAATTTTAGCGTTAATTTTAATGGTCATGCTTACTCAAAAATGTTTGGTAGTGAAACTCATGATGTTATGACTCAACAAGAAAAGTAAATATGAATATAATGCAAAGTCCTAACTTCAATTTTCAATGAATGATATGCTTCTTAAAACAAATGCAATTTTCAATTTCAACACTACAATTCTAAAGTAAAAATGCAATCTTTCTTTACATATGCTAAGCTAATGACAAAGACTCAAAAGATCAAAATGTTTGTCCTAACATTTTTGTATTTTAAATATAAGAAAAATGAAAATGCATGGACTGAACAACAAATTGATATATAAAACTCTACTGTGTATACAAAGAGATAACTCAAGCAAAATACCAAGGAGCGAAACACCCAGCCCAATGTACAAGGACAATCAAAATGAAAAGGTGATGAGAAATACTCCACCCAAAAATTCGACCCCAAACAGGTTTCCTGTCATCCCACAGACACTTAACAGTCACTACAGAGACCCAAGAAGACTCAGAAAACATCAAATCCCACCCAACAACCACCAAACCCAGTAAACAAGAATAGGAGGTTGATGTATGTGACTATTGAAGGAAATAGAGCATATGTACGCATCTTTCAAAATTTCATCTCGCGTATATACGCGATTGTCAAGAAAAAAGTCGCGTATATGTTTCAAAAACAAAGCTAGGAAAGGAAGAAGGATGAAAAACTCAGACCCAGAGTGAACAGAGGCTGTCAAGCAATGATACGACAAGAAATGAAATAGGAACGTGAGAAATCTAAGGAGAAAAGTAATCCAAACCCTAAGAAAGAAGATTCAATCCCCAGTATGGTCGCCAATTATGTTACAAGAAAATTCTCTTTATGGCTAAGGTAAACCACAATGGATGGAAATTACTACAAAAATCAACTATATTCTCAAGTAGTCTATTAAACAAATATGCTAGAAATAAAAGATGGAAGGCCTACCTCGTCCAGACATTCGATGAAGTCCACCGTTGAGCACTTGACCCAAAGCAATAGACCTGCAACTAGTTCTCAACAACCAAGTAAAGAAAGCATATGGTGATAATAAATGATGTTAGCACATTCAATAGTATAATCCATTAAAAAACATGACAAATATTCCCATGGAATAATAATTCAAATACTTGCAACATATCAATTGAATAGGAAAAGAGTATTTCTATTAATATATGATCAATAGAAGTGAAAATGTTATAGACTTAATGTGTTGGCACGGTTTAGAATCGAGAAACTAAGTTCCTTGTAGCTAGGCCTCCACCACTTCAATCCTCCACCAAAGGCAAGCTCATAGAAGAGATACAATGAAGTTCTCAATTAAATAAGGGAAGAGCTTGGGGGTTGAACACTGTGTTCAGACTTAAAGGAAAAAGGGATGCAGACTCAATATGAAGTAAATAATTTCTCCAGAGTAACTTTGATCTCAAAGTTGAATTCTTTCTCCCAATTTCCATAGCTCGGAATTGTTCCATTTATAGCCTTCAAATGGAACTGAAGGGCCGAGTCGGAACGTTTCTAGTATATGGAAGGCCAAGGATCATAGATCTCCTGTTATGACATGGAAACCCGACTTCATTTTTCATTTTTGGGCACAAATCCCGATGTATACGGGTTGTAGTGGTGCAGCCTGCGTATATGCATGTTGTATAGTAGGCAAGGTGCGTACATGTGGAAAAAATGTAATTTTAGCTCTGGGATTTCAAAAAGGGATGACAAGTCTGCACATGGAAATGGAAAAAGGACTTATATGCAAGATTGCATAGGGTGAAATAAATATTTCTATAACATGGATATTGGAGTAATAGAATGGAAAATTACTTGAAATGTATTGAGGTGGATGCTTGGTTCTCAGTTGTTTCAGGATACACATCTTTGAAGAAACCAAAGAATACAACCCAGAAGGAAGAAAGAAGGAACAACAAAATGGCAACGGATTTCATCCTAGATAGACTAGATGATTCAGTAAACACTAAGGTGGGATCATGTGAATCAACCAAAGAGATTTGGGACAAGCTACAAGATCTTTATGCAAAGTTAGAAGTAGAAGAAATTGAAGCAAGTTACAATCCTGAAATAGAAAAAGAAGAAATTCATGAAGAAAAATCAGTGTGTGCTCTAAAAAGACATAGAAAATAACTTGAAGAGGTCAATTTAAGTGTAACAGAATATAATATACTTATTGAAAATAAGATTGAGAATATTTAAGAAAAAATATTTAAAGAAGAAATCAATAACTTGAAGAAAAATTAAAAGACTATGAGAAAGTAAGAGAATAAATAATCTCCTTGAATATTCAACTCAAAGAGGAAAGAAGAACAAAAGAGGCAATGAATTTCTAGATGATGAAGAAAGAAAAACATTAAGAGAAACTTGAACAAGAAGTTGTCTCATTGAGGAAGAAATTAAGGAACTCTCAAGTGCCAAAATATAGAACATACCTTGGATGTATGGGTGAAACTTCTTATAAGGAAGATGAAAATACCATTAATAATTTTGAAGAAAAGGAAATATCCACACATCTAATAAGGAGAACTGATGAGAAGTGGATCAGGCTGCCAAAAATAAGAAATGATTACAAAAGAGATGATTATCCAAGAATAACTCCTACCTTCAAGAATCAAAGAAGCTTCAATAAGTATGAAGGAAAATACATAAGAGTAGATCGTGATCAGTTACGGCATGAACCTAGATGGAATACACCACAAAAAAGATCACTTACTCCTAGGTATCAAAATTTCTTTCTTGGTCATTGTTATACTTGTAGAAATTTTTCACACAAAGCAATTAATTTCATATTCAATGAAAGGAACAACTATGGAAGATAGATAGATGGTGTGAATAGTAGATATGGCAATGTTTGGGGATTTGTCAACATAAATTATAATCCAGTTCACCCATTAATGGATCAAAACATTGTATGCTACAAGTGCAATAATCTTAGTCACAAAGAATGAGATTGTAGATATATGAAGGAAGATGATCATGTGCCAAATGTCTCTATACCATAACAACTACAGTATGGAGAAGAAAGAGATTCCAGAAAATGAAGATTATCGAATAACATTGATCGTTGAAGAATGTAAAGAATAATATGAATGGTACATAAATAGTGGGTGCTCATAAAAAATGAATGGGGATAAAAACAAATTCATTAGCTTGAATAGAAAGGGTGGCAATGTTTCATTTGGATATGACTCATCTTCCAAAATACTCATAAAAGGAGTAGTAGAGTTTGGAAGTGAAAATGTAAAAGAAAACAATGTCCTATTGGTTGAAGACATGAAGCATAATCTCCTCAGTGTAAGTAAAATGTGTGATCAAGGAGAAGAATATTCAGGAAGATTGGTTGCAACCTCTACAAGAATACCAAGTAACATTTAAATCCTAGACAAGGATAAGAGAGAATATTGAAGACACATGAAAACAATCTCTAAGGAAGAAAAAGACCAAAAGGCAAAAAATAAAGATGAAGTACTATTATGTGCAATATGTTCAGGGGGAGCATCCCCAAAGAAGAGAGTTACCTTTTTTCCATTGAACTCAAGGGGAGTAGCCTGTTGGGGCTCGAAAATGTCCTATTTTCATCCACCTTTCCCTTCAATATTCTTCGCATTTCATTGCCCCATTAACCTTTCATGACATCGTTTTCATAAATACATTTGGGTTTCACCTTATTATTTTCTAGTTTATTCATTTTAGTATTAAAAGGGAATTTGTGATTAAATATTAGAAAATCAACATGTTTTCATATATATCTAAAAAATGTGTGAGCTTTGTAATGTGTAGGAATATGTGAAGGATTAATTCAACAGGACTTCTCGAATATTTCCTCCACCATTTCAAGATTTGAGGAGATAATTCAAGCCCATTCCA
>ML800657.1:10035-21542 GCA_009831015.1 Picea engelmannii
ATCCTTCTAGAAGCGGAAGCTTCTATTAGGTCTTCTTACATCCGCCTTATTCTATTTTATTGAAAGGTCTTATTAATATTGACCTTTATTACATCCGAATACATTAATCTACCTATGTGCGGGTTAGGACCTTAACAATGTCAGACCGTGTTACAATTATAACGATTGGATGCAGCTGGTCCGGTACATGCGAAGTATGCAGAGATATGCACTCACCGCAAATTATATACAACTAATAAACAAGGATAAAAATAAGGGAGCGACTATCTATATTGATGGAAGGCCTAAAGCTTCCGACAATATCACAGGGTTTATAAACATCACACAACCCGAGACAACAAACAAACAACCAAATTGCATATATGAGGGATGTGAAGAGAATCGGGTAGTCCTGTGTGCAATAAAAAAAAATAGCTCACGGGGAAGAGTTATTAGTGGATTACCATTTGAATCGAATATAAACATTGACTAATAGTGTGCAGATTCTTATGAAACACCTCTTTAAGAAACCTCTACTTATTGCATTATATTTTTTTATTACCTTTAACATTGTTGTAAATATTATCTTTAACATTGTTTTTTTGTTATCATTAACAATTTTTTGAGCATTTGGGGGTTCTAATTATATTTTAATGTGACAGGATGATTGTGGAAAAGGGCCAACCGCATAACATGTAAATGATTATCAATTTCCACTTTCATTTTACGTTGTTTTTATTATTTTCTTATATAATTTTATTGAAATAACATTGTTTTTGCTGAAATTATATGTAGTCAGCAGGCCATGTGGATCATGATTCCGCCGATGAGGAGGGGTTTTATTCTTGCGTTGATTTGATCCTCTTATTAAAAAAAAAGATCATTAAAGCTAACAAGGAACTTGTTAGCTTGTTAGATTCTCCAGAACAAACTCCGTACATCAAAGAAAGGATCGAGCTCCTTATGTCACAACTTAACACATATAAGGTAATAACCATAATTTTTTTTTTTTTTAATGCACTCATATGTTCAATTATGATACTTTGATATTTAAATTTTACATTATCTCACGAAAAAACATTTTCTTTTTTATAAAGGAATATTTGGAGCCTGTTCAGCCCGGGGTTGGTAGTAGTGGCGCTACAGAGACGCTACAGAGTCCTAATGCGGGTGGTCATACAGCTGCTAGAGCACTATTTACTTCTCCATCTTCCACACCTCATTTAGATAGGAGAAATGACACGCATTGACAGGCATCCACACCTCTATTAGAGTCTAGAGATGGTGGGAGAGATGAGGATCATAGTGATGTGGTTGAGATGGTTGCATTTCCTGGAGCTAGACGCGTGACAAGAACGAGGACCCTTTCGTGCACATTTTTGGTCAACGATAATGGACTTCCATTAAAACAATCAAGATTCCTAGGTAGTTTTAATTCATATTTTAATCATTTAATGTTGTCCTCATATAGAAATCAACTAGATTATTAATTTTAAATTAATGATCATATATTTTTGTGTGTAGGAAACAACCTTTTTTATAGGCACGTAGAGAGCAAGGCCTTGTCTATTTTTTGGGCAACCTTATGCATGAGGTGGAATTGTCATAATTCCAACCTCAAAAAGGAACTTATGGATTATCTTGAAGGCCTCTTTGGTGTAGACACGATCAATACAAAAGAGGTTACATTTGCAACGGGTGAATATTTAAAATATACCCGGGATGTTTATAGATGAAGCTTGGCAAGAAATCCTAGATATGAGCGTCCTCCCTCAATTCCAGAGAGGGAGTGGAAGGCGATCATTGATGATGAAAAAGAGAAGATTTTGAAAAAATCAGGAGAACAAATAACTGGTACACCATGGTAAATCACAATTTTTTGAATTCAATAATAGCTTTATTTTTCTTTAGATCTAAATAAAAGTGTGGTTATATATAACATACTTGAAAATTTTGATGATAGGTTGCCTGACACTTCAAAGGCAACCAAAGAAAGGATTTCCAAACATGGCCAACACAAGCTAGGCTAGGGTGGATACTCAAGGTTACAGTCACGAATCATAAGTACCCAAACATCTTAAGAATATTATTTGTATCACATTACAACTTTAAGGTAATTGTAGCCAAAAACATTAAAAAACCATACCCTTATGCAATGCAAGGCGACGACTTCGGAACTGAAACCACGAAGGAAGACCTCCAACTTGGTTACAAGTACGGTTATAAAGTCACAGTTGATCGTAGGAAAAGCATGGGGTGGACCCCAAGATCCAATTTGCGGGATAAGGTAAATAAAAATTAGTCCACATTAACCTTTCGTTACTTATCAAATACGTAAATGTTTGATATTGTCCATAATTTAATGTCTTACATTGTTTTAATCAGGGGAGAAACACGATCAACGAAACCATTAGTATTGAAAAACATAGCGTTGATAGTGAAACATAGCCAAAATATCATGGTGCTCCCCAGCAACCCCAAGATGTTCCTGTGACTGAGGCTCACGATGGTAAAATGTCTATATATTAGTCATATACTTAATAATTTTGTACTTATAAATGTTGACGTTTCAATGGTAGATAATTTCATAGATGATCATCCTCAACCCAAAGATCAGGTGAATAGGTCGGCAACCATTCCAATGGTGCCGACTAGAGGACCAGGTAAATAATTACATTGCAGAGTTTTTTTTTAATATTAATGAACTACTTCAATGATATTTAAAAATTGGCCATATAAATTTAATATTTTTTATTTTTTTAGGTGATAGCCCCTCACAACAGCATCCACGCCATGAGTATGAGACTAGACGTACTTGGCGTGAAAGGACTGAAACAACATCATCTACTGAAGAGCACCCAGTAAACGAAGACATGGACATGGATGATTTGCTTAAGAACTGGAAAGCAAAAAAGAAGACTAAAAGAAATTTATGATGTCATGTAATAATTTTATAAGACAGTTAGATGTACATTATATAGCTAATAATATACACAAGGCTATTTTTATGGATTGTATATATCTGTGAATGTAATTTTGTTATACACTGAATGATAATTTCATCTTCTCTTAATGATGCAACTTCCAAAATCTTGTGACATGATATATGCAACTTTGAAAGTCTTGTGACATGTTTCATTGTGTCTCACATGACAAAGAGCATTACCATTCTTTTCATTGTGTCACGGACATGGTGTTGCTACTCAACATTTCCTCAAAGCCTACTTATTCATTCCTCTATGATATGCACAATGATGTTGAACCTTCCACAAATCATTGCGAGTAGAAAAATAAGCCAAGGACAGGAACCCAAGGATTTCAATGTTAAGGTCTTATGATTCCACAAGGTGGGATACAAAGAGGAATTGTTTCCATGCATAAACATGCTAAATACCACGATTGAGAATGCGGATGTAACAAGTTGAACATTGAAATCATAGAGCGATGACATAATCGAGCAATATGGGTGGTCATAGATGTTTAGCTATTATTCATTCATTTAACCTTTTAATGTCTTTGAAAAATGTAGGTTTTGTAAGGAGGGAAAAACTCTCTATGGCCAAGGGTAAACCACAATAGACAGGTATGACTGCAGAAATCAAATCAATTCCAACATGTGCTATATAAACTAATGTGCAATACGAGGAAGAAGCCTACCTCGATCCAATCATTTGATGTCGTTCCACCGTTGAGCACTTTGACCCAAATCTTTACACCTACAAGAAGTTCTCAACAAACAAGTGATGGAAGCATATAGTGACAGTATATAAAATGAGTTAGCACATCACATAGCACAATCCATTAATAAACATTACAAACATTCCCATGGATAATAACCATATATTTATAAGATATCAATAGGACAGGAAAGGAGTATTTCTATTAATAATTGATCAACAGAAGTATCAACATTACAGACTTCTGTGTCGACACAGTTCGAAACCAAGAAACCAAGTTCCTTCCAACTGGGTCTCCACCACTTCAATCCTCCACCAAAGGAAAGCTCATAGAAAAGAGATAATGAGATTCCCTTGACAATAAGGGAAAATCTTGGGGGTTGAACACTGTGTTCAAACTTGAGGGACAAAGGGATGCAGACTCAATATGAAGTAATTTCTCCAGAGTAACTGTTGGTGTCTAAAGATGTCTTAAAAACAACCTTAGTTTAACATTAATTTATCAACCCGAAGATTCATCTTTTATCTCAAGAATATCAACAAAGTCTATGGAGGTAGCCTAAAATCGTGTAGCTAAACCAAATCTGAGATCATCAACAATCAAGTTCCTCAAACGTTCACCAAATATTCTAAGAACTAAATGGAATTGAAATTTGATTACTAAGATGCTGTGAAATGGAAAGGAACTAATTAATCTATTGAATTCACTTAACTAGAAAGAAATAATTGAATCTAACTAAGGACTTGCAAAATTAACTATCAATTATGAATTTTGATTACTGGAAAGAAAATAATGAATTACTCTATCTATGGAAAGAAACAATGATTATAATATAATCGAAAAGGATAGCTAATGTAACATTGCCAAAAGGAACAACTATTGTAACTTTAATCGAAAGGAACAACTATTGTAACTTTAATCGAAAGGAACAACAATCGTAAATCTAAAGAAAAGGAACAACGCAGATGAAAATGTGAGGAATTGTCAAGCAATTACTTTAGAAATGGGAATCATAACAACAATCATTAATAACTAATCGAAATGTCTGTCTTCTATACGCAAACAATCATAAAATCATTAACACACTTATGCATTTATCCTTGGCTATTATAAAAGAGATCTGAATCACAAAATGGAAATCAAAATTCGAACTGATACAATTACAGAATGAGACAGTAGGTCCTTCAGACTGGGCCCTCAGTATTCAGAAGTACTGCTACGAGAAACTCAGATCACAGAGATGATAAAAACACTCGAAACTTTCATTGATTCCATGACTGGTAAAACATTTACAAAAACTGCTTGCGCAGAACAATTCTGGATCTAATTACTTGAATGTGTTTTTTCCTCTGTTTTTCTGGATCTATTACCCTCTTATATATTAAAATAGTTTGGGTAAATCAAGCTATCCTGAGGATCAAAAGATCCTCAGGATTTCTTTACTATTATAAAATTACAATATAGAAAATGCATTATCTTCAAACTTCTTTGCGCCTAAAAGGTCTTCAATCTCCAATAGCTTGCGCATAGCCAAAATCTCTTTGGTTATCTTTGACAGTTATTTATCTAATTCTGCAAAAAAATCAAACCATTCCAATCGTAAATTAGAATCTATTTAATAAAAATTTAATAACAACCCTAAGAGACATATTAATCATATTCTTTCCTATCTATCCCTAACTATCTAAAGAATCAATCAAAATCATATCGTGAACTGTGGGAAAAAGGAAGATAGTTGTACCTTTTTCGTAACCCAACATACCCCCCAGCTTACCTTCTCGCATGTCCTCATGCAAGCTAGATTCTTTCATGTAAACCAGTTATATTGTAGGGAGGAAAAGTTGGTTCACCACATCTCCTAAAACCATGGTTTCTTTTGATTTCGTCAAAAGCGACATCCTGTCTCTTTTTATTAATTTGAAAATCCTTCTGGTAAACTTCTGGAGGAAACCAGAGGAGAGGGGGGTTATACCTACATCCCATCCAAGAAGGTCCTTCCTCCTGGAGTAGTCTAGCATATCTTTCTACTCTGAAGGTTGATGCAAAGAAATTTATATATCCAAAGGGCTCTCTATGTTTAACCTCATCGGAGGATACATCCCATCTTAGCTTGGAAGCAGCAAGAGCTTCTTCCTTGAATTCTCCAAAATATGTGATACCTGAGAGGATGACATGTAAATGGATAGGAGCCAATGAGTCCACAACCCCTACCCTTTTCATGAAGGTCTTGTGTTGCATGATGGTTGGGAAGGATTTTGGAGGCTCTCCTCTAATCCAAAGATCTAAACCATTTTCCCTATTTATGAACATTTTGTGAGCCTTACCCCATATGACCTGGTTCCTAATGAAGGACATGAATGTCTGGAAGTGTATGTCCCCTATGAAGAGGCCAAGGTATTCTCCTCTAAATTCATCCAAAATGAGATTATGGAAATATAATTCACACAGAAGGTATTGTACCTTCTCTTCCTGATCTCTGAAACATGAAATAAATTCTGGAACAATGGCAAATGAAATGGGTTTACCTGCTCTGATGGCCTTCATTGTCAACAATAGATATCGTTCCAGCAAGAATAAAACATAATTAGTGGCAGGGGCCTTGCAATTGATGGCATCAGAGTAGACATCACATATGTGTTTGATTTGCTCCAAAGCTTCTTCCAATTGGGTTTGCACCTTTTTGGTCTTCTCTTGGGCTCTGGTAAGCACAGCATAAGTTTCACCTTCTGTTGCTTTCATATCCTTCAATTCTTTAACAACCCT
This sequence comes from Picea engelmannii, assembly GCA_009831015.1. Classification (NCBI taxonomy): domain Eukaryota; kingdom Viridiplantae; phylum Streptophyta; class Pinopsida; order Pinales; family Pinaceae; genus Picea; species Picea engelmannii. The sequence goes on from ML800657.1 coordinate 16,456, forward strand.
TTGATATTTAGTCCTAGTTACCATTTCATGTTGGTGTTGGAACAATGCTTGTTGTGCTTGTGTAAGTTCTTCCTTTAGTCTATCGATGATGACACTCTGTGCTTGAGATTGAGATGCTTGGTATTCTTCCATAGCACTCATCTCTTCCCTGGATTGAATCAATGCTTGTTGGGCTTGTCCCAATTCTTATTTTAGCTCATGAATGATGACACCCTGTGCCCGAGATTGGGATGCTTGATATTCATTCATTTCTTCTCTGGAGCGAATTAATGCTTGCTGGGTTTGTGCAAGCTCTGCTTCCAGTCTATTCATGATAGTACTTTGTTCCTGAAATTGCTCTGTTATCGTTAGTAATTCCCCTCTGTTTTGAGTAAGGGTTTGTTGAGACTTCAGTAGTTCTTCCTCCAGTCTCCTAATAGTAGCATTTTTCTCAAAAAGTTGAGTTGTTTCCTCTAAAATCAGAGTGTCTGTCTGTATCTCAGTATCAACCATCTCTTGTGTTTCTACAGGAATTACATCTTCATCCTGGGCTGCTGCTTCCTCTACTATTAATTCCTCGGGGTCAGTCTGTATTCCTACAAAATTTGTACTAACTGCTTGCTTAGGAAGAGGTTTTCTTCCTTGCACTCTGCCCCTTTTGTTTTTCTTTATTCCGTGGGTTATGTCTTCTAGTTCTAAATGTTTTCTCAATTCTTTGATAATCCCCTTGAGTCTTCCCACCTTCTGTTTTAATGCTTCAACCCTTTTAGCCTTTTTCTTCAACAATTTATTTTCTTTCTTTAATTTCCTAATTTGTTTCTGGCTTTTGACTGATTTCTATTAGTGAGGGACCTCAGGGTCTTCTTCATTCTATCCAGCAGAGGGTTGTCCCTCTATTCCTTCCAAGTGCTCTGTTTGTTTAAGGGGGTTTATTTCTTCAAAAATAAATTCCTCATGTGTTGTGTCATCTGGAAAGGAAATTTCAGTGTCAGAAAAGTCTTCAGCAAGTTTTGAGGAGGAGCCTGGTTCTAGGTCTTTTTCCAGATTATTTTTACCTTTGTCAGTTGAGGTTCCTAAGTTCCCCAAAACCTGAGCCATTTCTATCTCATAACTCTTAAAAAAGTGTTTTGTCAGGTACTTTGATGCAAGTTGGGTGTCTCCCTGATTATCCTTTTGTGATGTTTGCCCTGCTTGGTCAATGTCTTGAACATTTTCCTGTAAAGGTTGTTCCATGACATTCTGAAGTTCTTCAGGGTGCTCTGTTGCATCCTAAACTGCTTCAATTGTTTCCTGAGTTTGTTTGATTCCCTTCCTTGTCCTAGGGGGGGATATAAGATCAACCATTGTTCTCTTCTTTATTTTAATTACTGCCTGTGTCTGTGAGGTCTGGGCCTCAGTAATTTGAGCAGGTTCTGCTTCAATTTCGGTTTGAGGTGGTGGAATTTCTCTTTGGGTGGTGGAATTTCTCTTTGAGTGGTGGTGGCCTGCTCCAGTTGTGGAGGTCTATTGGCCTCAATGATTTGAATAGGTTCTACTTGAACTTGAAGCTGAGGTGGTAAAATTTATCTTTGGGTGGTGGTGGCCTACTCCAGTTGTGGAGGTCTATTGGCCTCAATCAAATTCTCCCAAGTCAACTAAGTTTGACTCAATGCTTTATCCACTATTAGTTTTACTAATCTGTGGTGGCTAATGACAATAACAGGATCCTTGGACTTTTGTGTCCTCAAGGCAACTTCATGTAGTATGGTATGCAGGAAGAAAGGTAAATTAAGTACTAACTCTTGCTTCAAGGCTGCCAACAGTTTGAGATGGCATGGTTGAATTACATTGTATCGTCCATCACAGGTGATGTAGTGCTGAACTATCCCCACCAATTCCTTCCACAGTTCACTGAGGGTGCTAGGATTAAGTCCCTTTCCTTTTTTATCCAATTCTTCCCCCGGTTCTGTGAAAGATTCCATGGCTTCCCTCATCTTTGTGTATTTCCCTGTCCATTGAATGCCTGTGTTAGGGAGGCCTGTGACTTCTGCTACGATTTCCGGAGTAACAGAAATTTGTATGGCTTGCACTGTAGAGGTTTCTCCTTGCAGGTTTTGAAAGAATTCAAGCGTGATGTTTGTGTCATAACCTTGCAAGTGGCTGAAGTACTTGGTCCACCCTAGGTGATGTTGGATTTCTCTTTCTTGTTCTTTAATATGGAGTAATGTCGGCTCTCTGCGCACACTTCTGCCACCCATATTTCTGTGAGAAAGAAAGAATGACTATTGTTCCTATTTTACAAATTCAGTTAGACCAGCTTTGGAGAAGCAAATGCCAGAAATGGAAAATATTGAAGTAACAACGAATGTATAAAGACGTGGGTTTTGTATTTATTGCAATCATTACAGCTAGTCGGGAAGTGTACCGAGCATCCCCCTCATTAATGTAGAGGTCGTCGTCGACCGTCAGTGTAGGCAGAAGCAATGAGTGCAGTTATTTCGAGTGAGAGGTAATGATTGCATTGCCGCCGCCAATAGGGCTAATCATATATAATTTTCAAAAAGACACATGCCACCAAAAATCATTTAAACGCTAGTCGTTTGATGTGTGGAATTTGTAAAGTTATTACACCTATGTGCAAAAAAAATGATTTATGGAGAAATCAATCAAAAATAAATTAAATCTGTTCATTTTTTTTTAATATTCCACATAACATAATATTGTTACTTTTCCCAGTGATTGAGTATAACTGATATGATAGCCTCATTATTTGAGTAAAGGAGATCTAGAGACACGCAAAAACTTGGTATTTTGGAATAATCTTCCATACCACAGGCAGAGCCGCTGCTGCCCACAGACATCCATAGCCTTGGTAGGGTTTCCTTTTAACCCTTAGATGATCCTTTATCCTTGATACACATGTGAATCATTTTTTTTTCAAAAAGACCACTATCTTGGTTTGGTAGCCAGATGATGATAATGCCACTCACTAGATTGTAACTTAAGTGAACAAGCCAACTCGTGATGAGACCTCTTGTCCTTTGACAAAAGAAAATGTCAAAGGCCATTACCCTGGTGTGGTATCCATAGTGGGAATGTCACTTACGTTAGTATCTTATGATCATGGTAGGTTGGCTCGTGATGAGACCCCCCATTCTTTATGAAAAAGGTTTTTTTTTGTGTATCTTTATTTATTTGTATCTTTTCTAAATAAATATTTGAATTGTCTTTTCCCAAAAGGACCATTATCCTGGTTTGGTGGCCAGATGATGATAATGCCACTCACTAGATTATAACTTAAGTGAACAAGCCAGCTCGTGATGAGACCTCTTGTCCTTTGACAAAAGAAAATGTCAAAGGCCATTTCCCTGGTGTGGTATCCATAATGGGAATGTCACTTAGGTTAGTATCCTATGATTGTGGTAGGTTGGCTCGTGATGAGACCCCCCGTTCTTTATGGGAAAATTTTATTTTATTTTATATATATATATATATATATATATTAAAAGGGAGGCTCATCTACTCCTTAAGAGTAAGGGATGGTATAAGGAAGTGTAAAGATGCCAAGTAAAAGTGTGTTGAAGATTCCTTATAATATAGAGGCAGAATATCATTCAGGTATATTTGTATATATAAGGGAAAGAAACAAATTATGGTGGTGATTGGTTATGAACAAGGTTTAAGATATTTCAGAGAGATTATTCCACGAATTTTTTTTTGTTAAGGTGTGAGGGACCATCCACAAAATAATGACAGATCATTGTAATGACGATTAGAAACAGTGCTGGTGAAAATTATTTGATGAAATCCGCACTTACAGAGGAATGGCTAGTGTTTGAATGGTAAAGAAGGGAGCGACAATCGTGTGAAAAGGAACAACATTTGCACGAGAAGGAACAACAGGTGCGCAAAAAGGAACAACAACTGTTCTGTTCAAAAAAAGGAACAACAGGTGCGCGAAAAGGGAACAACAGTTGTTCCGTTAAAAAAAAGGAACAATAGGTGCGCGAAAAGGGAACAACAGTTGTTCCATTAAAAAAAAAATGAATAGCAGGTGCGTGAAAAGGAACAATAGTTGCATGAGAAGGAACAACAGTTGTTCCATTTCAAAAAGGAAACAACAGGCGCACGAGAAAGGGAACGACAATTGTTCCATTCAAAAAGGAACAGTAGGCATGCGAGAAAGAAACAACATCGTCATGAACATGTAAAAGACATGGTCCGTATGATAAAACAAAACAGGAGTATGGAACAGAAGAAGGTGCTAATTGTAGTTATCTGTCCTGATTCTTGTTTCCTAGATGACTTTTTATAAAATTAAAAAAACTAACCACTCAGTTGGAAAACTATGTGCAATATGTACAATATAAACATAATGCATCATTTATGGAGTGGGGGTGGATGGGTTACCTTCCCATCCAACCAAAAGTTGCATCGTAAGGTCTTTACTTACTTGATAGAAAGAATCTTTTGAAGATGGCTAGTGGTAAAGTTGCAGCCGGTGTCCATTGACCAGAAAGGGTGATCTAGACCCATCGATGGTGCTCAAAGTAACTGTGCCATTATCATGGACTTCATTAATTTCATATGGCCCTAGCCATCGTGTCTGTAATTTCCCAAGAAAGTCCTGAAATCTGGAATCATTGAGGAGCACCTAGTCGCCTTTCTTGAATGATTTCTTCTTAATATGCTTGTCGTGCCAGGTTTCTCTCTGTCACTGGATAATAGTTGTGCGCTCCACAGTAGACAAGTGTGCTTCATCCAATTCATTGAGTTGCTGAAGGCATCATTTATGTGCTTCTGTAAGATTTAGTCCAATTTCCTGGGCCATTCTTAGGGTCTTGATCTCGAATTCTATTGGGAAGATGGGTTCTTTACCATAGACTAGATGGTAAGGAGAGTAGCCAGTGGTGTTATGCCAGGTTGTATGATAAGACCATAAGGCATTTGGGATCTCAGTAGCCCAATTATGTTTGTTTGTTGAGACTGTAATGACCCTTTTTATTACTAGGAATAAATTCATAAATAAACCTAAACATTGGCTAATTATAATTAATATATAAATTGATTATAAGTTATTAATTAATTATTGTGATTATACTTGGTTAAAGTATGATTTAACTCCTTGA
>ML800657.1:21642-42271 GCA_009831015.1 Picea engelmannii
TGCATAGTGTGTTATGTAAAAATGTTTTATTTTCTTCGTAAAATTCTGAGAATGAATATGCTCGAATAAGCAAATTTTTAGTTCTGTTAAAATTCCGCTCTGTTGAAATTTATGGTAGCCAAAATGAAATTAAGGTTGTTACAGAGACAGTCTTTGTCAGAATTTCCCCTAGGACCTTATTAGTGCTTTCTACTTGCTCGTTTTCTTGTGGGTGGTATGGAGAGGTAACTCTATGCTTGATGTGATAGCTTTTCAGGGTGGCGGTGATTCTATGGCCTGTAAATTGTGACCCTCCATCAGTAATTATTTCTCTGGGTAGTCCATACCGTACAAACAATTTGAAAAGAAATTTGATGACTACTTCTTCTGTTGCATTTGGTAAAGCTTTCGCCTCTTCCCATTTGGTCATGTAGTTTGTTGCAATGAGAATATAGGATTTTTTATTTGAATTTGTATTAAAGGGGCCGACGAAGTCCAACACCCATATTTCAAATGGTTCTATGACTAGTTGTGTTTTCAAGGGAATTTCATCAGCCTGACTTGGGTTCCCCATCCATTGACAGTTGTCGCATGTCTGGACATATTTCTTGGCATCTCTAAATATTGAGGGCCAGTAATAGCCCATCTATAAGATTTTGTGTCTAGTCCCGCGGTCTGCAAAATGCCCCCCACAGGGCTTTTCATGTCTTGCTTTCAGTATGTCATAGATTTCGTCCTCTCGTACGCATCGCTGGATCTAGAGATCATACCCTGTGTGGAAAAGATATCCATTGATCCAAGTGAATCATACACTACGCTGGATGATCAGTCATCTTTCCTTTGATGATAAATGTGTTGGTAATATTCCCGCTGCTAGATAGTTTTCTACATTAGCGTACCAAGGTGGTTTTGTGTCGACAACAAACAGATGCTCATCCAGGAACTGATCCTCAGTTGTTAATGAGTCGTCTGTTTTTAGGAATCGAGACAAGAAGTCTACAAAAATATTTTCTCTCCCAGGTTGATATTTGATGGTAATATCAAATTCCTACAATAATGACAACCATCGAGTGACCCGTCCATTAGTAATTGGTTTATTAGCTATATATCTAATGGCAGAATGATCAGTATACATGATAACTAGATAGCCTGTTATATAATGATGAAATTTATTGATGGCATGTATAACAACTAAGAACTATTTCTCTGTTACTGTATAATTAAGTTCGGCTGGAGTTAGATTCTTGCTAATGAAATAAATGGCGTAGGGTTTCTTTTCTTCTTCTTGTCCCAGAACAACACCTATGGCAATGTCTGAGGTGTCTGTGGAAATTTGAAATGGTATTTTCCAATTAGGTCCCCTCAACATTGGCGCTGTTGAGATCAGTTTCTTGAGTCCTGCAAAAGCCACATCACATTTGTCAGACCATTGAAATTCTACATTACCTGTCAAAGCATGTAAAGGCGCATAGGCTTTTGAAAAATTTGGCATAAATCTGCGATAGTATCCTGAAGCACCAAGGAAACTACGTACCTAAGTTTGTGTGTGTGGAGTAGGTAGATTAAGACTTACCTCAATTTTTGTTGGATCTACTCTAATTCCATCTGCAAAAATGTAATGCCCTAATACCACACCTTCTGTCATCATCATTTGACATTTTTCGTGGCTTAAGCATAACTTGGTAGTGATGCACCATTCTAATACCTTCTCCAGATTAGTCAAGCCTTGATCGAAATCATCGCCATATGGAGTAAAATAATCCATGTAGACTTCAAGCCCTTCACTAATTAGGTCACTAAATATGCTCAGAATGGCCTTTTGGAATGTAGCTGGAGCATTACAAAGTCCGAAGGGAAATACTTTGTATGCAAAGGTACCCCAAGGACATGTGAATGTCGTTTTATCCTGATCTTCTGGGGTAATTTGGATCTGATTGTAGCCGCTGAAACTGTCTAGGAAAGAGAAGAATTTATTCCCTGCCAAGGTATCCAGGACCTGATTGATGAAAGGTAATGGAAAAAGATCTTTTTGAGTAGCTTTGTTTAGTTCCCTGTAATCAACACAGATTCGCCACTTCCCGTTTTCTTTGGGATGATGACTAATGGGGAAACCCATTGACTATATGAGATAGGGTATATAAAATCTACGTCCAACAGATTTTGTAGCTCTTCTTTAAAAATATCTCTGAGGTGGGGGTTCAGTCTTCTTTGCGGTTGTCGGATAGGTCAAACGTCTTTCTCAATATAAATGTGGTGTGTGCAGAGTTGTGGATCAATACCTTTCATATCAGAGTACTCCTAGGAAAAAGCTTGTTGGTATTTAGAGAGAGTTTGGATTAGTTTTTGTTGTTGTTGCTATTCTAGGTTGGCATTAATGTTTAGAGACTTCCCTAGTGCGATCTCAATGGATTTGTTGTTGTGAACAACTATAGTTGGAATTTGTTGTTCCATTAAATCTTTCAGGGGGTCTCCCTGTGCTTAACAGTCTAGAACAACTTGGGGCATCTGGCATGTTGGGTTACTTACAGCAATTGGGTTGTTAATAAACCCACTGATTACATCATCTTCTAGCTGATTTTTGTGCTTGAGGGCTTCTTCCATCGTTAGTGGGGCACGCAAATCCTTCTTAGGATATCGTGGTGGTGGAAATTGCGGGTGTACAATTGTTGGACTAGGTTTGGCTAGAGGATATAATATGATATTCCTTGTGACCCCTCCTCTAGCAATTGTCATTGTACCTGATCGACAGCCTATGCACGCATCAAGTGTCACGAGCCATGGTCTGCCCAATATCAATGGATGCCCTTCAAGTCCACTTTTTGGGTTGATGATGAGAAAATATGCGGGATATTCCCAAGAATCAACTGAAATATCATGTACTATGCCGAGTGGTTTGACCACTGATCGATCAGCCAATTGAAACATAATCGGGGTTGGGTTGAAAGAGTGAAGACCCAGGGCATTGCAGGTTTCCATAGTTAGAATATTGATGGCCGCCCCCAAATCAACTAGGGTATTTAGAAAGGAACAACCTTGAATCTGAACTATTACTATGGGGTTCCCTAGATCTGCATATTTATCTGGTGTTTCTCTACCCAAAATTAGATCAGATAAGGCTCCCACTACATGAACTATTGATGATGAACTTTTATTTTTCTGACGGGCTTCCTCCCACATAGCTCCTTGATTGTCTTTGCATATATTGATATGTCTTGTAGGGCTTGCAAGAGTGGAATTTTGATGTATAAATTCTTGAGTTCCCCTACAATGTCGAAGTCAAGATATACGGTGGGTTTTTCTATCATCAGTCTTTCAGGGAACGAAGGGGAGGGAATTGCATCCTTATCAGAGTCTTGTGATTCGACTGTGTTCCTCCCTTGCCTGATTTCTTCTATTATTACCATAGTCGAGGGTGTTATTGCTGGTTGTTTTTCATTCCCCTATTCTTGTGGAACATCATTTAGTTTGGGGGAGATGATGCACCCCGATCTTAACCAAAGTTCATTGCACCCTACTAAATTGATTTCCCCTTCTCCACTTTCCATAATCTAGACGAGCTGAGCTAGTCTGTTATTGGGATTCAGGTGGGGTTGGGTAGGTAATTGAGGGTGCAATTGTGATTGGGGCAATGGGAGTGGAGTTTGTAATGGAGGTTGGGTTTGAGATGTCATCCCCACAGGTTGGTTATTCATCCCCATGGGACACTGCCAATTCTGGTTCCAAATTGGGTTTTGGGTAGTCGAGTTAGGCCATTGTGGAGGGTAGGTATTATTCAAATTTTGCCAGGATGAGGTGGGGTATTGTGAATTTGGCCAATTGGAACTTGTAGTTGGTTGATTTTACCAATTTGGGTTTGTGGCAGACTGGTTTGGCCAGGTAGGAATTGCAGGTGGGTACTGTTGGGGCTGCCAGTTCTGATTAGTGAATGGCTGACCCTACCATGTGCTGCCAAAATTATGCCGTTGATTACACTGTCCAGGATTTTGTTGTTGATTGTACTGTCCAGGAAGGAAAGATGAAGGGTCCTGAAATGTATTTTTAGGCCGGGGCTACCACTGATGGTGCTGAGCCATCAGATATAATGGTTATGTTTCCTCTTCTGCTTCTTTGAATACAACTTTCAATCCAGGGAGTGATGGGCATTCATCTGTGTCGTGATCCTTGACACAAATAGCGCAAACCTGAACTATATCCAAGGGGTATTCCCTTGGACCATGTTTCTTTCTACACCCGTGGAAAAATATAGCCAAGGTCTTCTCTGCTTCTACCTTTTTTTGTTTGGCCTGCAATACATCCAATTGTGTAGTCAGAGTGCTCAGAATATCTGTTTTAAAGTTTTCTACGATATTACCGACTTCAGCTCGTGTAACACCCCCGTTGGAGATATTGTTATTTCTTATGAGGGATGCCTGCATTCCTGACCTGGTCCGTGTACTTCCTCGTGAGCACCTGATACACAATAAAACAATATCTTCATAAGTTTCCTGATAAATGTCACCTTTCCCCATTAAATTCAATGTTTCTACCCATTCATCTCTCATGCCTTTGATCAGAGTTGCTTTGAGTACTTCACCTGGTAATGTACCATAGGGTGATGTTTGCAAATTATACTTAAATCTTTTGACATATTCTTCTAATGATTCATTTTCTTTCGCAGTCATTTGAAAGATTTCATATTTTAGGTCTCTGGTTCTGCAATAATCCTGATATTTTAACAAGAAGGTTTGTTTCATATGGTCCCATGAATTGATGGTTCCACCTCCCAATCCCATAAACTAGCATAGGGTTGCTCCCTTCAAGGTAGAGGGGAATAGTTTTAATTTTTGAGGTTCAGAGGTGTAGTCATACCCTCTACATAGGACATCAAATTCAAATAGGAATGCATCCGGGTCTTCTGAAATTAGTCCATGGAAGGTTGGTAGGTTTTGTAAGGGGATTGCTTTCATTGGGGCATTGGCAATTGGATAAACTATTGGATACTCTAGCATGGAGGTCTGGGGTTGTTGTTGATTTGCTTGTGCCATTTGATCGAAAATGTGCCAAAAATTTTCAGGAGGTTCTTGATCCAGGTATTCTATTTGAAATTGTTGATTATTTGGTCTTCCAAGGAATTTGACTGCACTCCCTTTATCTGGGATTTTGGATATGCCTTCTTATTTCGCAGGAGACTCAGGATTAGGTGGTGGTGGTGGTGGGTATGCCTTATCAACCCCGCTAGTTTCTCCTATTCCCTCCTCCAGATTATTAGAGCTTCCCTCTTCTAAGGGGTTGAGCGGCGGGGGATCTGTATTCTGAAAGCTCTGCTCAGTCCCTTCAATTTTTCTATGAATCTCAGCATGGGCCATAGTTGGTGAAACTACTGCCTGAGGGATTCGGGTGGGTCCTTTCCTAGGTCCAACCGAAGCTTGAGATTCACCCTTTTTGATGATTTCGTCTATGAAAGTGCTTCTTCCAGGGATCATTGAACCTTGGGTTTTGGTAATTTTTGGTGGGGGTTTTGGTTTTTCAAGATCCTTTTTTCTAGTCATACACACTTCACACAACAACAAAAGAAAGCACCTAAGAAGCCTCTTAAGTGTCAACTGGAGGAAAGCATTGGCATAAGCATTTTACTTATTACCTGCGTAGGTTCTTACCTTCCGTCTTCAATACCTGGTCCTCCAGAGACACAAATTATGCTACCTTTGACATTCTCCCCGACAATGGTGCCAAAATCTTGGTGTCTAAAGATGTCTTAAAAACAACCTTAGTTTAACATTAATTTATCAACCCGTAGATTTGTCTTTTATCTCAATAATATCATCAAAGTCTATGCAGGTAGCCTAAAACCGTGTAGCTAAACCAAATCTGAGTTCATCAACAATCAAGTTCCTCAAACGTTCAACAAATATTCTAAGAACTAAATGGAATTGAAATCTGATTACTAAGATGCTGTGAAATGGAAAGGAACTAATTAATCTATTGAATTCACTTAACTAGAAAGCAGTAATTGAATCTAACTAAGGACTTGCAAAATTAACTATCAATTATGAATTCTGATTATTGGAAAGGAAATAACGAATTACTCTATCTACGGAAAGAAACAACGATTATAATCTAATCGGAAAGGACAACTAATGTAACTTTGCCGAAAGGAACAACTATTGTAATTTTAACCGAAAGGAACAACAATCGTAAATCTAAGGAAAAGGAACAACGCATATGAAAATGTCAGGAACTGTCAAGAAATTACTTCATAAATGGGAATCATAAAAACAATCATTAATAACTAATTGAAATGTCTATCTTCTATACGCAAACAATCATAAAATCATTAACACACTTATGCATTTATCCTTGGCTATTATAAAAGAGATCTGAATCACAAAATGGAAATCAAACTTCGAACTATACAATTACAGAACGAGACATTAGCTCCTTTAGACTGGGCCCTCGGTCTTCAGAAGTACTGCTATGAGAAAATCAGAGCATAGAGATGATAAAAACACTCAAAACTTTCATTGATTCCATGACTGGTAAAACATTTACAAAAACTGCTTGCGCAGAACAATTCTGGATCTAATTACTTGAATGTGTTTTTTCCTCTGTTTTTCTGGATCTATTACCCTCTTATATATTACAATAGTTTGGGTAAATCAAGCTATCCCAAGGATTGAAATATCCTCAAGATTTCTTTACTATTATAAAATTACAATATAGAAAATGCATTATCTTCAAACCGCTTTGCGCCTAAAAAGTCTTCAATCTCCAATAGCTTGCACATAGCCAAAATCTCTTTGGTTATCTTTGACAGTTATTTATCTAATTCTGCAACAAAATCAAACCATTCCAATCATAAATTAGAATCTATTTAATAAAACTTTAATAACAACCCTAAGAGACATATTAATCATTTTCTTTCCTATCTATCCCTAACTATCTAAAGAATCAATCAAAATCATATCGTGAACTGTGGGAAAAAGGAAGATATTTGTACCTTTTTTGTAACCCAACAGTAACTTTTCTCTCAAAGTTGAATGCTTTCTCTCTCCTTTTCCATAGCTCGAAATTGTTCTCTTATATCCTCTAGAATGCAACTGAAGGGCTGAGTCGGAACATTTCCAGTATATGGAAGTCCAAATATCAGAGATCATTTGTCTTGACTTGGAAACCCAACCTCATTTTGTATTTTCTGGCACAAATCCCAATATACGCGAGCTGTAGTGGAGTAGAAAGCATATATACATCTTGCAAAGAAGTTAGGAAGCGTATATGTGGAAAAATATATAATTTTGGCTCTGGATTTATCAAAAAGGGGGTTGATAATTTTGCATAGGGAAATGAAAAACGACCCTCTGTGAAAGATAGCAATGATGAGGCAAATATTTCTATAACAGATGCCCTCTAATGTGTGAGATTAGAGGAGTATTTGCGATGGCCGAAATACATTATAAATAACCTAGAAGTGGAGTGGTAGAGAACCAACTGGACAAACTCAATTGCTCATTACATTATGTACTGACTTTGCATACATGGATTGTTATAACCCTAAATTGCACCATACATGCTTACCTGGCATCAGGCCATCTCAGATCCCTTCTTTGCCAAAGCACTGCTGAACAACTCTTTAAAAAACCTCTTTTATAAGGGCCCACGCGCCCTACTCCATTACTTCATGTGTGTACATGCTAGTTGACCTCAAACAGCCCGCGTGGACCAACAAAAGCACGAAAAAGAGGAAAGTTGCTGACATAACACATAGCTCTGGGATAGTTAACTAAAATTCTTGGCCATGCATGGCCGAGGGTTCATCCAAATACCTAGCTTCTTCTAGCCTATAAAAGAAGGGCTAGGGGTCCCATTTGGAGGAGGAAAAATATAGCAAAGAAACTCTGCCCATTTGCATATTCCCATTGTCCAAACCCTTTAGCCATCCTTGTGCTAGAAGAGATACAAAGCAAAGAAGTTGGAGAACAGTTGAAGAGGAGCCCAGGATCAGGTTCATGGAGTGGTGGCTGGTCTCGACTTTTTGTAAGTTGACTCATTCAAAGTAATAAAGAAAATTCTTTTCCTGTCCCAATTCATAAGTTATTCATAGTTTGTTAAGTACATATTTGAATCTCTAACCCATTAGTCTATAGGTAAGATGCATGTGTATTTGTTGCTTGTCTTGTATGCAGGTCAACATTGGAAAGGAGAACTGTGAACAAGTGATCAAGTGCGACAAGGGATCGACATTGAATGCCTAGAACAAGGTAGGTTGATCTATCCATGTATTTACTAAGAAGTAATGGGATTTAAGTCTGGGGACAAAGGTAGAAAGTAGATTTTCTCTTGGTCATATCTGCATGCAAAGCATAACCCTATTTGCTAGTCCGTAAGGAGATTTCCCTCACAACAAAATTGGCGACCATACTGGGGAAGTCTCTAGGGTTCCTGGAGTTTTATTTTTTGGGTAGTTTTTAGAAAAAGACTAGTTTTTCTTGCCTGTTTTTTTTTAGTTTCTGTAAAGTCCGAGCTAGCAGAGAGTCTGGTTTCCCATACCAGCTGTCTCTATTATTTGCTTGACTATGTTTTTTCAAGATCCATAGAGGTACACGTGGCCTGCATAAGGTCTGCATGCGTGTACCCGTGCCATACTCTCTTACAGCCTGCATGTGAACGCTAGCTGAAGAAGTAGCAGTAGCATGTAGAGTCCATAGAAGTTTTGAGGTAGTCATCCTCTTCCCTCTTAGAATCAGACATTCTTAGGGGTTTTCTGGGATTCTTTCTAAGTCTTGGTTGTTTGCAGTCTTGTCTTAGTTTGACTTGTTTTAGAATTTTTTTTCCTTACATTGTTTGCTTTTTTTTTGTTAAAGAGAGTGTCCAAGCCTTCAAGGGATCCTGGTTATCAATATTAGTGGTCTCTTCCTGGTTTGGGTTGTCTGTTTTTATTTTTTCTCAGAGTTTAGAGATACACATGGCCTGTACAAGGTTAGCCCATGTGTACATGCCCTTTGTCTCTATACAGCTCGCGTTCACATGCTTGTTGTTGGATTATCAGTGGCGTGCTTGTGCAGGATAGTTTTTATTGAGGGTAAGGAAGTCATCCTTTCCCTTGATGAGAATTATACCTCTCAGGTGTTTAAATCTCTATCTTAGAAGTCAATAGCTTAGGATTAATCTTACCCTTAGCTTGCTTTTTCTCATTTAAAAGTTGTCATAAAAAAGAATTTTTTAGGGTTTTTAGACAAGTGTGAGAGTCATTTTTTAAGTTTCTAGTGTGTGATTTCTTGGAGTGATTATTTGCGGTCTGCGATTAGGCTAGAATTTTTTTTCTTGGTTTTTACTTGTTGGTATTTTTCCTGTTTTCTTTATCAGCATTTAAATAAATAAATAAATCTCTTTCATTTTCTTGTTTGGTTGAAGAGTGTGTTTCTGCATTATTAGCCAGGGAAAAGTCATTTATTTCATAAGTTTTTGTAGTTTACTTAGATCATAAGTAACTTGTAGTCAAGTGAAATTTCTATTGAGTTTGTTGTCCAAAATCTTAGAAAATTAAGAAAAAATATTTTGAAAAGTTGTTGAAATTTTGCATTAAGTAAAAAGTTTTTTGTTTCCAGCTTTTTTATTCATTTTTGCTTTCATGTTTTACACATAATCAGTTTCACTTTAATACCCCTTGACATAATAAAAAGCCCTAAAATTAATGCTGAATCTAAAATTTATTATACTTTTATGCTTGTAGGGTTAACCAACTAGTTCAGGATTAGGGCCTTGGATTAGGTTGGAGAGGAAACTCTTCAAGGCCATTTCAAATCAAACATTGGAGCCTGAGTTAGGGAGTGTCTAAGTCCATTATTGTGAAAGTTATCCAAGAGCCCCCTCTAACACAGGGGATAAACATGAGGTCGCGTGCGGAAAGGTAGCGGAGATAACCCCTCCAAAGCTGGACCAATCATAGTGGAAGACACATATAGAGGGCTTGTTTTGGGATTCCGTCGATTGCATTTTCCACGGGGCTTCGTGGGTCTCGAATCTGTTCGAGGTCCTTAGTTGTCTTCCAGACCACTTTCTTTCAATACCCTTAACAGGTTTCGGGCTCGATACCCTGCTCATTGTGGTCTACCCGATTTTCGACTGTACCCACCTGGTGACTGTTCGTGCGCTGGCAACCTAGTTGCCTATTTTTTTTAGGGACATACATAGGTGACTGCGGGGGTATACTGTGGTACCTAGGACAGACATCGGGCCACACTTTGCATATTATACCTAGAGGGTGCTTCCGTGTTCGAGTTGCACTTGTACCGGTAAGTTGCTCTAGTGTTGGTTGTTGTAACTGTTCTTCCAATTAATTCAGTGTTTGCCTGTCTTATCTTCTAGGGACTTTTTTTAGTGTGTGTTACTTTTAAACATCTAGATTACCTTAGAGTGTCTTTGATCTTCTCACACAGTGGAGGATCATGAGCTCCGTCGGTCACGAAGGCTTCTTGGCCTGCCGTCGGTTACACTGGAGCCACCCCCGCCACCATTAAGGCGAAAGCTAGACCAACAAGGGTCTTTTGAAGTGAACGGGTTACAAGAAATTGTGCCCGACCAACATCCGGAGGAATCGACCATTTTGGACCTTCGAGTGAATTCTCTTGGCCTGATTGAAACCTCAACCTCTGATTTCTTAGCACTTTTCATCGTACCAATTCAATTTTACGAGTGCTAGATAGTGTTGCACACAAAAATGGAAACAAATGTTGTTACTCCTTCTGGGAATTCTTCAATTCCAACTATGGCTGTCACCACAGGAGATTTTTCACCTCCTAACCCACCATCACCGGTCCAAGCCACCATGGTCTTGACCACTTCTACATCACATAGTGGTCCGATCCCATCTTTGGTGGCGGCCACAACCCATTTCACACCAAGTGCGATAGGCCCTCCATTCTCATACGGGATGCCTAGTTTGAGTACAAGTCCTGTACTTTCCTACTCCACTTTACAAACTTCAGGTTTGGGGGCGGGGATCTCTAGCACTCCTATACAAGGTCACATGGGGGCCACTCCTTCTCCTTTTAACGCTTTCCCTTACGAAGGAGGTCATATCCCTCATTTATCCCCTTCACTCGGTGGCTCGCATCAGCAAACCATCGGGCAACCTACATACCATAGTTTATTTGGAGCGGGGAGTCAAGGACTACCTTCACATAATATTCCGGTAGGTTCGACAACATTTTCTTTGAACGTAACATTTGGTAACAATGCCTTCTCGTCAGTCGCCTTCCTGACTAGGGGCAATCCCAGTTTTGGACAATCTATTCCTATGCAGGGTATTATTCCTACACAGGGGGAAAAACTCGAAACTTCTGCATCAGGGCCTTGGAATTTTGGGCAGGGATCCGTTCCCTCGTTCGGAATGTTGATCTGGGGTAATTCTTTCCACAATCAATGGAACCCTAGACAAACTACTATGCCCATCCCCACGGGACCAACATGGGGCAACCCTTCCCAGATTCCTTCGAGTATAATGCATTCCCAACCATCTATGTCCTATTTGGGAAATCAGCCGATGATGTCTCCACATATGCAAAATCCATACACTGGCCAGGGCCATGGTTTCTACCAGAATCTGGGCCAGCAGCCAAACTTTTCCTGGCAACCTGGTTCCAGTCAAACTCCAAGCCCCGTTTTCCTAGGTTATCACCAACAACCCAAACTACCCTTCTTGGCGACTTTGCACTTGCCATATTTGACAAGGTTGTTGAATGACCCTATTTGCCACGATCCGCGTTGGCCTCCTATGCCGACAAAGTTGCCTTCGAACATTCCAAAGTTTGAATCCAAGCCTAACGAAGATCCAGGAGATCATGTGACTACCTTCCATCTTTGGTGCTCATCTAACTCATTGAAAGATGACTCCGTACAATTGCAATTGTTTCAACGTACTCTCATTGGGAGTGTCGCGAAATGGTACATTGAGCTCGATCACTCAAGATACTCTTCCTTCAGTGAGCTGGAAATGGATTTCCTAAACCATTTCCAGTTACTTGTGAGATACGATGCTGGAACAGAGCTGCTGGCCAATTTCAAACAGACGACAACAGACCATATCTCTGATCACATCCGAGAATGGAGACACCGGAAGAGTCTAATTAAGGTGTCAGTCCCACCAGCATTCCTGCTTGAGTGGTTCCTTAAGTCTTTGGTCCCAAAGTTATCCAAATATGTCACAATGTCAGGAGTATTCTTCGAAGAAGACACCATCATGAGAGATCAACAATTTGAGCTCATATATTCTCAGTCCAATTTATTATACAAGATCTTGCCAGATGCGCCACGCTCAATACTATATAAAACTAGATAGAGAGATGGACCACATGCTGATGGTATTGTTGGTTCAACACACACAAAGCCCACTGAGCAATTGATGAAGCAGTTGCAACAGTTATCTATACAACACATAACGACCAACCAAACTACTACTTTGGTTGCTCCCCCTACCAAAACATCAGAGGTACACACTAACCCAAAGGCCACCCATCAACTTGAAGGAAAGAAAAAACAACGAAAGAAGGGTAAGGGGGATAAAAAACCTACCGATAATGTTGGTGGGGACAACACTGAGAAATGAAAGGTGAGGTATCCATGCAATTTGTGCATGGAAGACCACCTGAACCATCTATGTCCTTGGCTTGCAGAAGCCCAAAAGTTTGTGACGCAGCAACAATAGGCTGTGTTGACCAATCCATTTCAACATGGGAAAAATATAACCCAAGCCTCTGCAAGCATGGAAGGGGGTAACCAAGACCCCCTCTCCGCCTGTGAACAACCCCACATCCACGAATGTATATATGGTGAGGGGTGATGCTTTCATATCAACTAGAGTGCATGACTATAGTAAACCAAACACTTCTGAGAAGGGTAAAGAAGTCGAACTCCCATCTCTTTCTCTACAGATTGAGAAGATGTTGGGTGAAACAATGACACACATTCCCAAAGGTGAATTTAAAAAATCTTCTCATAACCCAAATGCAAGGGCCGCCCAGAACTACTCTGTGGTAGAATATTGATCACAAACCCCTTGTGCGATGTCTGCTTTGGAGGTCCTCCAAAGCTTCCCTTCCCAGAGGAAATCCTTGTTAACCACTTTAGGATCTACCGAGACTTGTAATCTGGGTACAATCATGCTGGATACAACCGACTTAAAACCTCGTCTACCTTACCACGTAGCATTTCAGATAGTAGTGGCTTATCCCATGAAAAATTTTACTCAGAATATCTTTCGTACGGTGGTTGATGAGGGCGCCTCAACATGCATTATGTCATTGGCATGTTGGAAGGCCGTTGGACAACCTATTTTGTCTCTATCACCTACTCTCCTCACCACTTTCGATGGTCGTTCATTTTGACCACATGGTATCGCCCCTTCTTTCCCCGTGCAGTTAGGAGGGAAGACCATATGTGTCGAAGTAGAGGTAGTTAATGCTCCCCTCGACTATAACCTCTTGTTAGGAAGGATTTGGACTTATGCCATGCAAGCAGTGGTTGCTACAATTTTTCGGGTCTTATTGTTTCAACACGAAGGCCAGATAGTGACCATCGATCAATTGTCCTTCTCTAGACTTGACCCTGCTTTGGGGGCATCCACGGTCCCGATGATTGATAATCCTCAACCCGGTGTCATCAATGTAGGGGTTGGTTTGTGTCCATCTTTGATAGGTACCTTTGATTACCCACCCCCTCAAGGCAATATCAAGTTTATATCCAATCACCATAAGGTTGATATTTTTCAAGTTTCGTCATTCTGCACGACTTACTTCGATGATCCGTGGTCACTTCCTTCCCCATCGGCCACGATGGATGGGACAGGGCACTCGGGCATGTCCATGCCCTTGTTCGCAGCTGAAGTAGCATACTCTTTAGTCCAACAAACTTCATCCCACACTGATCCAGCTCCTGTACAAGAGTTAGATCCACTTCTAGTGCCTATTTGGGCTCAGGGTTCTCTCTCTCACACCGATTCATTAGACTTAGTCTTTCCCTCTGATGAAGAAATAATTGAAGCAATGACGAGTCCGGATAAACCCTGGGAAGAACTTCATCACAGATCATACTTTCTCCCAGAGTTAAGCTGAATTGAAGCGGGAGATTTCACCATGACTATGACGGGAGATCTGTCTTGTCCTATTAATCCCTTAGCTACACACGAGGTTTATGCTGAGGGTACTATGGAAACTATCGCTGAAACCTTACCAATCAATATCTCTCGAAACCCTGGCGTTGTGGAGAATGTCTTCATCGGAGCAGAATTCTCCCCCGAACAGATTCAAATATACACCGATCTTTTCAAAGAATTCCACGATGTTTTTTCCTGGTCTTATGAGAAAATGCCAGGCATCGATCCAAAAATAGTTGAACATGAAATCACAATGTATCCTGATGCCAAGCCGGTTCGGCAGAAGCTTTGTCCAGTTAATCCTAAGAAAGAAACAACCATTAAGGTTGAGGTTGAGAAATTGATAAAAGTCGAGTTTATATATCCTATCCATTTGACCCAATGGGTGTCAAACCCCGTACCGGTCAATAAAAAACAAGGCAAGATTCGTGTATGTACCAACTTCCATGATTTGAACAAGGCATGTCCCAAAGATAATTTCCCCACACCGTTCATCGACCAGATCATTGATGAATGTGCGGGTTGCAAAGCCTTTTCTTTCATGGACGGTTTTTCAGGATATAATAAAATTCAAATCAAATCTGAAGACCAACACAAAATGACATTCATCTGCCCATGGGGTACATTCGCATATCGTAAAATGCCTTTTGGTCTCAAAAATGCTGAAGCCACCTTTCAACGGGCCATGTCTTTTTCTTTTCATGAACTCAAGCATATAGTTGAGGCTTATCTAGGTGATTTAGCATCGCGATCTCGCAAGAGAATGAATCATCCCACACACCTCTGACTTATCTTCGAACGTTGTTGTTACTTTCGGATTCACTTGAATCCAAACAAGTGCAGCTTCTGCGTAACGTCAGGACGATTGTTAGGTTTCATAGTGTCAACAACAAGGATCATGGTCGATCCTCTCAAGGTTGAGGTAATAATTCAGTTGCCCCCCCCCCCGCGCACAATCCTTCAACTTCAGAGTCTACAAGGTAAGGAAAACTTTTTACGACGCTTCATCGCCAACTATGCCGAGATCACCAAGGGATTTATGATATTACTGAAGAAAGATGTTCCCTTTTACTGGGATGATGTTGCTCAATGCTCTTTCGACGCATTAAAACATGCCCTCACAACTGCCCCTCTACTCCGGCCACCTAACTATAACAAAGATTTCTTATTATATCTGGCCACAACAGAATCAACCATTGGCATGGTTTTAGTTCAGGAAGATGACTTGTTCTCAGAATATGTGATCTATTACCTGAGCTGAGGCCTCATAGGACCGGAACTCAATTATTCTCACATCGAAAAACTTGCGTTGGCAGCAGTTCATGTTGTTCAATGGTTTTGTCATTATGTTCTATTTCGCAAGACCACCATCATTGCTGTCATGAATCCATTCCAATACATGTTGACACGATGGGTAATAGGCGGAAAAATCAGTAGATGGATAGTCATCCTCCAAGAGTTTGACTTAGACTTCGTTTCGGCAAAGTCCAAAAAGTCACTGGTCTTCACAGAACTTATTTCAGAACTTCCAGTTGAGTCACGTGACGTTGTGCCTGAAGAATCACCTATCTGGGGAGATATGTTTTTGATCACATCTTCAGATCCCTGGTACAGAGATATACTTATCTATATCCAGACTTTGAAATGCCCCACCTCTGCTTCTCATGATGAACGTCGATGTATATGCCATCAGGCTAAGAATTACCTCATAATCGATGATATATTGTATCATAGAGGTGTAGACTGCATACTACGCCGATGTCTCACTCATGAGGAAGAAATTATCATGCTTAACGTTTTCCATATCGGAGCTTGTGGCGGTCATTTGTCTGGGTTGGAATCAACCCAAAATATTCTACAAGCAGGTTACTTCTGGCCGACACTTATCAAAGATTGTATCGAATTGGTGAAGAAGTGCCATCCGTGCCAAATCTTCTCTCGGAAGATGAGGGCACATCTCGCCCCCATGTTTCCTGTCATCACAGTTGGTCCCTTCACCAAGTGGGGGATTGATTACACCACTTGCAACCCTCCTTCAGCAAGGGGGCACCGCTATATCATCATAGCTGTAGACTACTTCACAAAGTGGGTTGAAGCTATGACAACATTTAAAGATGATGGAGAGACTACAACTCTCTTTTTATTCAATCAGATAATAGCAAGGTTCGACGTCCCGAGGGAGATTGTCACTTTCCATGGCAGTCACTTTCAGAACCAGATGATGAATGAGTTAACATCAAAGCTTGGGCTATGACAAGAACATTCATCACCCTACTACCCTCAAGAAAATGGGCAAGTGGAAGCTGTAAACAAAACTCTTAAGACCATTCTACAGTGAACTATCAACTCAGCCAAGTCAAATTGGCATTTAATGTTATACTCGACATTATGGGCTTACCGAACATTTTTTAAGACTACAACCGGTTTCTCACCTTTTCAACTCATTTATGGGCTGGAGGCAGTCTTTCCCATTGAATGTTAGATCCCGTCTCTAAAGTTGGCAGTACAATTATTTCTAGACACTTCTCCACTTGAAGAATGGTTAGTATACCTTGAGCAACGTCGTGATGTGGCCCTAGCCAATGAGGCTTACAAACATAAGGTAAAGTGTCAGTATGATAGGTTCATTCGTCCTCGGATTTTGTCTGAAGGAGACCTTGTCCTGGTCTATGACTAAGAGAAGGACCCCCTGGGGGAAAGAAAATTCAAACCCATGTGGTTCGGACCTTTCATCATAAAAGAGGTTTTAAAAAAGGGTGTTGATCGTCTAGTTGATTTTGAAGGGAATGCTTTGGTGGAGCCTAGAAATGGGCTCTACCTCAAGAAGTATTACTCATAGGCAGGTCACTGTGGGTAACTTTTTGTAACATATGTATAGTCTTTGTACTATTACTTTTTAGTTTCTTTTAGTATTATGGATGTGTCATTGATACTATCTTTCGTCACTGTGGAAGATGTCAAGTGATTCTGAGGTGTTCGTTGGGTATGCAGATGGTGCTAGTAGGCACACTCGGAGGCTTGCCTCCGCAGCTTGGGTAATATTTACACCTCAAGGCCAGTTATTATCTTCCGAAGGGATATGCTTAGGTGACACCACAAATAATGTTGCCGAGTATAGCGTAGTTATTGAGTTGCTTCGTGACGCTTTGTCATTGGGTATCTCTCATCTCCAGGTCTATCTCGATGCCCAATTGGTTGTGTCTTAGTTAAACAGAGTGTACCAGGTTCATGATCCAACTTTACACCGACGATTCCTTAGGGTACGTCTCTTAGAACGAAACTTTGATTATATTACATATTTTCATGTTCCGAGGAGATTAAACCAAGTTACAGATACTCTAGCTAATCAAATTTTAGATTGGCATCTTGCACACATATGAAAGAACATTAACATAAGCATGTAAATACATTTGTGCACACATGATCTATAAGACACAAAATACCAAAAAACCATATATAATATCATAAAGTAACCAGAGTACATAGATGGATGCAAGTGCCTAAAAAATAGGACCGATAATGAGTCACAGAGATTATGCCCTCAAAAAATATATACAAGTAGTGCTCGTGGCATGTCAAAAATATCTAGCTAAAGTCAGGGCCTCTAGGCCCTGTTATACTAGTTCACAGCATTGGCTAAATGCCGAAACAACTGGACCCATGTTCGTGGTGCCCCCACTACATGAGGCTACATAGATGGTGGCAGGTCCTCAATCTCTACCATCGGGACCGTGCGAGTGAGAACGGTAAAGTTACGCTCAACCCATCTCAATACCCTCTCAGCCTCCCTGGCTGGAAGATCTTCTACTACTGTTGGTCCCCCTGTGGCGGCAGGTGTGGCCCCTGGCCGAGGACAATGCCTGTTCCTCACATAGTTAGCAGGTCGCACTGGTCCCACATCTGCACACAATGAAACACACATCTGTCAAATACTCTGGCATAACAAAAAATGATATATATAACAAAACAACATAAAAATTACATATACAACAACAAAAAAAAACTACAGAGGTGGAGACTTACCCATCTCCCCTCGCTCCTCACCAGGAGGTACTGGTATCTCCGGGTCTCTCGAAAAATCAATCCCGGCATAGGGGTAGTCCTCTATAACCAGGATCTGTCATGACAACCATGCAAAAAAATCATCATTGAAGGACTCATTAGTCCTTCCACCACCCTGTCGCGATAGTAGTACTGCCCATCTACACACAGCAGGAAGAGAGGCCTGATGTCCTTGTACCACTACTCGAGGACTAAAACTTAAAACTCTCTCAAAAAAGAACGAACACAGAATGGTCCCAAACCCATTGCCTCTTCATACACTCAAGCAAAGTGGCACTCCAGTCAAAAACTTGTGCATTTAAGCATTGGACTGTATAATTCATCTGTGCGCGGGAAGCCTGATGTAGAGCCACAGAACCAGTAATTCGCCCAATAAGCAATACTATCCCCTGTAGCGATAGGTTAGTGATCTTTCTTATAGGCATCTGCATGCTCACGTGGTCCGTATCAGCTGCACAGTATAGACCTATCAATTCTGCTATGTTATGCGGCCCCGTAGGAAAATTCCAAAAATTGAATGGTTCCCCTCTCGTAGAGAGGCCAGTCAAAAAGTAAATGTCCTCGACCGTGGGCACCAGTGACTGCCCCTCTAACATGAATGCCTCTGCATCCGGATGCCTGTAGTCAACCAAGGCATTCAGTATCCTAGGTTGTGCCTACATGAAAGGACATAGAAAAAACTTGAGTAACCCACACTGCATCAACGTAGCCAAAGCATTGGGGTCTTCCCCGACCAACTCATTCACCTCTTTGTGCTCTCTTTATCTCCAATGGACATACATCCTGCAAAACAAAAAAGGTTTAGGAGGGTTAACCCTTGATTTTGAAGTCTTTTTCATTCAATAAGGGGGCCCACACGTGCTGTAATGGCGATAGTCGCGTGTACACGCATGCAGAGTTTACTCTACTCGAATGTACACGCAACCTGTCCTGAGATAGCCCGCGTGGACCTAGGGCCGACTTTTTAAAGGTCGACGCCCCCCTAAAAAATGAAACCCAATACATAAATAAAGACATAAAATGCAATATAAGGGAGTTTGTACTTACTTGGTCTAGACAGAAGTTCGTTTCGTCCACTGTAGCTCCCGGAATCACCACTTTAATCAAAGGGGGTCTTTTGGCTCCAAAGTCAATTTCCAAATAAAAAATGGTGATAATGAGCTGCCAGCTTCTATTTATAGACTTCTTGGCCTCCTTTTGTCACTTTTTTGGCCTCTGTTATCATTTTCTTTATACCAAAAATCATTTAGAGTGATTCAAGAGTTATTTAGAAGGGATTTGATCGGGTATTGGGACAATTTTTTGAGTTTTGAGTAATTTTCGATGGTCCATGGAAAAAAAAATTCGATGATCTACTTGAACATATAGGTTAGGTTTCTACCCTGACTTTTGTATCTCGTTGTCTTTTTCCTTTTCCATAGGATCGATCCCATTAGGTTGTGACACAGAACTATCATATCTTCTTTAGAAGTTTCACAACTTGGTGGTAGAGCTTACCAGAACATGGATGCCCTAGGTAGATCCTAGTTGCATTATGGTATTCATGTTGTCTCTCAAACATTGTAGGCTCGGGAGTCCTTGTAGTTTTTCCTGAATAGGAGTTTGAACCTCATTTGCATGATTCTTCTTCACTCTTGACCTCACCCTTAGGACTCCCAAAAAATAACGGGTCTTCTTTTAAGCCCTTTTTAGACCCTCTAAACATGAAAAGATTGTCGAGCGATCTTTTGGCCTTTCATGCTCATTAAACTGAAATTTGAATCACGTCTGTTCGGTGGTAGTTTACCCCTTTTTCGGTCCGGACGGTCAACTGTACGAACAAAGGTATACTCTATGGAACTTTAGCTCTATAGAAGAGTACTCTCAGGTATAATTTTATCCCTTTTTTGGGCCTGAGGGACTAAACTTATGAAGAAGGAATCCCCATGGATTCCATAGTTAAGCTCTTTTCAGACTCCCTAAAATTGAAAAGATTTCCGAGTGACCTTATTCTTTCACACTCGTTAAACTGGTCAAGAAGAACATTCCTGACGGAGTCCATAGTTAAGCTTTTTTTAGACTCCTTAAAAATGAAAAATGGCCGAGTGATCTTGTCCTTATCACACTCGTTAAAATGGTTTTGAATAGACGTCTTGTCGGTGCCAGTTTATCCCTTTTTCGAACCGACTAGACTATCTTCGAAAAAGGTACCCCAATGGAGTCTCCTTTTATGTTTTTTCAGATTCTCTAAATATGAAAAACCACCGAGCTTACCTTCTCTGGGCTTGTTAAACTTACATCGAAGGACGTTACCATTGTGTGTTTTGTTAACCATGTTTTCATATCTTATACGCCAACCTTGTAACAATTTTCTTCTGCATCTTAACACCCTTGGCCCCCGGAGGATTTTTCCCGAGTATCATTATACTAGAACATCAATCTTGTCCTTGTGCCTTGAGCTTGTATGTTTGCAACACTCGTTCC
>ML800657.1:42302-52815 GCA_009831015.1 Picea engelmannii
CCTTTATTCTTTTTCCCAAAATTATTGAAAAAGACAAAAAAAAAAAAAAATCAAATATACCCCAAAAAGAGGAAGGGAAAAGTATTTTCTTTATTGGCAACATAATGAGTCGCCCTTGGATAAATCACATTTGTCCATTTGTTTGTCAATCTTTGGGATGTAGTACAACCTTAGGAAGTTGTTCTCGCTACATAGATTTGTGTCCTCCTCCATTTGGTTATTCTTCCAAACATATGGAGAGTTTGTGTTGCCTCCTTCTTCGTAGACTTATGATTAATTCCATGCTGCCTAAGTCTCATCATTTGTCGTGCTATTGTCCAAGGAAATTTTGTCACCAAGCCTGAGTCGACCCCTCTGCAATTTGTCTCTTTCTCTTATACCCGACCATCCTAAATGTCCAATCAAGTCCTTGTTCGAAATCAATGAAGCCTTCAATCTGATCATCAAGATTATCTAGTCCATGACCGATGAGCCATCGAAGGCCTCTGGGTAGTGAAGTCATAAACTCATATTACACTCCTACCTTGAGTTTTGAAGATTTTGAAGTTGTTGCTCAAGCTCTGAAGATCTCATCTCCAACCATCAGGTCGTATCATCTTCTAGAAGATGGATACTCTATATGTATATCTTTTTGATTTTGAGATGTAGATCCGTTGTGTATTGTTCATGGCTACTCTTTATATAGTTACATGACATGGATCTACAATGTATTTGATTGGTATCCATGATTCTATTTTATCTCGAGCATGGGTATGCCCGCCTCGGTGAGACATTTGTTATTTTGTAGATGATGCCTCCCTGTTCCTGATCCTTGGGCTCAATCGTTCAGCACATCGGTAAAGATTGGTAATGTATTTCGGCCATCAAATGGTCTTCTGACCTCACACATTAGGGGGCATCTGTTATAACCCTAAATTTCACCATACATACTTACCTGGCATCAGGCCATCTCAGATCCCTTCTTTGCCAAAGCACTATTGAACAACTCTTTAAAAAACCTCTTTTATAAGGGCCCATGCGCCCTACTCCATTATTGCACACGTGTACACGCTAGCTGACCTCAAACAGCCCGCGTGGACCGACAAAAGCACGAAAAGAGGAAAGTTTTTGACGAAACACACAGATATGGGTGATTTAACTGAAACTCCCGGCCATGCATGGCCGAGGGTTCATCCAAATACCTAGCTTCTTCTAGCCTATAAAAGAAGGGCTAGGGGTCCCATTTGGAGGAGGATAAATATAGCAAAGAAACTCTACCCATTTTCATATTCCCATTGTCCCAACCCTTTAGCCATCCTTGTTCCAGAAGAGATACAAAGTAAAGAAGTTGGAGGACAGTTGAAGAGGAGCCCAGGATCAGGTTCGCGGAGCGGTGGCCGGTCTCGAATTTTTGTAAGTTGACTCATTCAAAGTAATAAAGAAAATGCTTTTCCTGTCCCAATTCATAAGTTATTCATAGTTTTTTAAGTACATATTTGAATCTCTAACCCATTACTCTATAGGTAAGATGCATGTGTAGTTGTTGCTTGTATTGTATGCAGGTCAACGTTGGAAAGGAGAACTACGAACAAGTGATCAAGTGCGACAAGGGATCGACATCAAATGCCTGGAACAAGGTAGGTTGATCTATCCATGTATTTACTAAGAAGTAATGGGATTTAAGTCTAGGGACGAAGGTAGAAAGTAGATTTTCTCTTGGTCATATCTGCATGCAAAGCATAACCCTATTTGCTAGTTCGTAAGGAGATTTACCTCACAACATGGCTGCCAAAAATACAATGCAGATCCATGTGGAAAATATACCAACAAGTGTTCATGGCCATGAGTAGGAAAATATAATTTCGGTTACATGCCAATAGCTTTCATAGTCACGAACAAGGCCCAGTGAAACCAGTGTCAAAATCAATCTGAAGATATCTATATACCATGGAGTACAATCTAATCTCTCATGATCACTGAAGTCAAATAGGTACTGGTCCAATGAAATGGAAGCAACAGATCAAGAAAGTTGTGTCTACAAAGTGATGTCTTCAAGTCTTTAATACAATCCGCCAATGGTGCAAGTCTAAATCATGTGAATAAATGAGTTGAGGTCGAACATGATGAGACATCATTTGATTACCAGTCATTGAGGTATACCATTAACAAATGCGAGACAACCTGCCAATGATGAAAGTAGGTATCAAGGCACCGAGTACATCTCTACAAATGTGAATAAAGGAGCTAGTGTCAAACATTTGAGAGATCCATTGATTAGGAGACATTGATGTATTTCCATCTATCAATGGTGAGAGATCTTGCCACTAATGACTACAAACCTCAAGGTACTCATAAAACTCTAAGTCTTGTATCTAGAATACATGAGATGAAGTCGATGGAAAGAGACCCGCTAAAAGGAGAGCATTACGGCATCTCTCATCAGTCATCACGAGGAATAAAGCATGAGATTCATGATTTGGTGGAGATCGGATGAAGAACATGTTCATGAACCAATGACCCTGTGCATCTTTCACGTGTTCCAAATGCAAGTGGTACATGAAAAAGACCCTCTGAATAACATTCAGTGATGAAAATTGCTGACAAAGGTGAGGAAACCACCAATAAGGCTAATGGCATCCAAGACACTGCATGAATCCCAAAGTGTGAATATATGTCTTTCCGCCGAACACAAGGGAAACCACCCAGTCAACAACCCATGATGAAATGTTGATTGATAGGTTCAAGGTGACCTACCAATGATGAAAGTAGGGACAGGGTGCATAATAAGACCAAAGTATCATGTGATTCTGAGACAAACTAAGGGTATGGCTGACATGCGAAGTCAATATTTCTGAGGAGTGGTCGACACAGGTTGACAGACTTCTTTTGAATAAGAGCATGAGACATACGGTGGACTATGGTAGCATAGACTTAATGATTTGACAATTAGATGCAGGAGGCATCCATAATGTTCTCTATAGTGGCTGGAATATTAACCAATTGGTAGAGAAAATTATGTAACAAGATCAACTTCCTAAGGCCATGCTAAACCAAAAATTATGATGACACAAGGACTCAATACTTTTGTGCTATGTTCAAAGGTGACACGACTGCTTCCAATTACAATATAGTACTCCCTTCCTGCCCATATTTTTTTTTTTTCATAACAAATGAATGCTATGATACAGTGGAGGGAACGAGTGTCACAAGTAAGCAAAACTAGTTCTAGCAGTGGAACGTACCTATGCTCAATGCAAGGAAATTCATGCGAGAGATGGACACTTGGGGTGATGTTCCCTCTAGGGTATAGGGTGTCAAATTGTGAAGGATATAAACAAGACTCTGCTTGGTTGAGGATGAAAACTACTTGGGCCATGGTTTATAACACAAAGCGAGAACCAGCTAAAGGCTCAATACTACAAGAAAGGGCATGAGATGCAATCACAATTTAATGCCAAAAAATGTCTTTTTTTATATCTTTTATTCTACTTGGTGTGAAAAAGGGGTAAACATGTGCCAAATAGACGTATTTTCAAATCCAATTTACAAGTGTGAAAAAGACAAGTTCACTCGGCGATCTTTTCCATTTTTGATAGCGAGTCGGAAAAGAGCTTAACTAAGAATCATGATATTTCAAATCCAATTTTAACGAGTGTGAAAGGGACAAATCACTCGGTGATATTTTCAATTTTTAATAACGAGTTGGGAAAGAGCTTAACTAAGACTCGTTTTTTTGGGGTTCTGTGGGTAATAAGGCCACGTGTGCATGAATGAGAAATGAGGCTTATTGTAAAGTCATGTATCGAATTCTAATGGACTCCCGGTCTTAAGGAAAAAATCTCAGCATGGGCCCCAAATGACAAAGAGGTTCTAACTAGGGTACCCGTGTTTGGTAAGTCTCTACCATTTATTAACGATTCTATGATAGAAGATGGAGGTTAATGCGTCACAATAAATGGGTTCGTACCTAAGGCGTAAAAATTGGTAATTGGAGGATAATGCAAAACTGCACGATTTAGTGAATACCTATCCTATATGCTAGGTTATGAATATACTTTCCTAAGGATATGAACGACCAACCATGACATTGAAATTTGTAAGAAAATTGAGTCGAAACTACAAAAACCATCTTAAAACCACTTTTGAATTAGTCCATTAGACAAAATAATGGCATAAAACTATATCAAATGGGTAAAAATGTTTTATAAATAGTAACAAAATCACAATTTACTATGTCATTTTCATTTTCACCCAAAATAATGCAATTTGGACTAACATACCTCTGGAATTCAAATGATGATCGCGGGAGCAATAGGCAATAGAATCGCAAGCCGTCTGGTCTAGGTAACTCTTCATCCCATCCTCTTCAAATTCAATGGTTTACAATTTTGAATTGGGCTCCATTTTTTTAGTTTTTAAGGGCACAATTTGTGTTTTTCGGTATACGCGGGTTTCTACTAATATGTCGCATATACGACCAGATATACGCCCCTATGTGAACTACAGGGGGTGTATATCAGGCCCTACCCACAACTGTTCTTGGAAAAACTGCATATACGTGCGCAAAATGGCAAAAAATAAGTTTTTAACTCAAAAAATGATTTGGTTTTTGCAAGATGGTGTTGGAGTGGAGAAAGAGAGAGCATGAGGAGGTAGATGAAGCAATGGAAAGGGATCCAGTGGCTCAAGCAGCATTAAAAATATGTGGACTATACAAGTGTTGGGCTCTCAAAGGAATGAGGGACCAAGTGAGGTTATTGGAAATGTTGGTGGGCTATTGGGATCCAGATAGAGAGAGATTTATCCTTGATGGGAAACCATTAAGGATCGAAGTGGAGGACATCTACTTCTTGAAAGGACTTTCGTGCTGAGGAGAGGTCATGGACCTTAAGTCACGTAGGGCCGGAAGTGGGATGAAGGTCGAAGAATACATCGAGGCCCACTGTGTTGCAGGGACTCCCATGGTGGGAAGTCAAATCCCTATCTGGGCTATAGGTAACCTCAACTTGAAGATTATTGTGCTCGTGCTTACTACGATCATAGGGTTGACCTCACTGCATCAAGCATCGAGACCTCTTATGTTTTACACACTGGAGTGTGGGAGACCTATCGTGTACGATTGGTGTACCTCAATGATGACCAACATGAAAGGTCTTCTAACAGAGTGTAAGCAGGGGGAAAAGAGAAAATTTGGGTTTGCCTCTATCCTTTGTAGCTTCTTTTTCGAGAGGATCCCAAGCCTGGGACCTAGAGTGGAGATCATTCCTAGAGGGCCACACGATCCAGCTATGGCGCGATGGGTCGAGGTCATTAGATGATAGGGGGGAGGTAGGGTGGTGACACCCTACAATGATGATTTTTTCTTCTGGTGGGGGAGACAAATCATAGCTCTGGATGACTATCCCTATGCGGGAATTGATTTTAGAGGTGATCCTGATATCCCTCTTCCACCAAGGGTCGTCTACGATGCATAGGTAAATAATGTTTTTTATATATTTCATTTTTTGTATTTTTGTATTTTAAAAGAACAAAAATATTTTTTGGATGGTGTTTTTAAATATTAACTCGATACTTGTGTGGTTGTAGACATGGGTCTGCAATGGCCAGAGGGATTCCTACAACACAGGTGGAGGCACCAGGCAGATGAGGCAGTGGGAGGAGAGGCAGAGAGAGTCCTTCAGAATGTACAGGGCAACCTGTCGTGTTTGACATAGAGGATTCCTATGGTTTAGGTGGAGGATCTACTTGAAGCCATGTCGAGGCAGGTTGTCGGTGTACCTAGAGCATGGGTACGACTCTTCCGACGTCTTGCCAATGTCGTGGTTTTCTATCACGAGACTCATCTAGCTCCACAGGCGTATATGTCATAGGACATGTATATCGGTTGTATATGTATTTTTGAGGGTTTTAGCCCCAATTTTGTAATATAAAACACCATATTTTTTGGAAATATAAAATGAGGGATCTTCAGCTGTACTTATATCTTACAATGTGTACATTGATTTAATGGTCTTCTTTGCTTTATTAATGTGACAAATGCCAATCCAAAACATAATTAGCGTAGGCATCAGATACATGATTAGAACTTCTAGGAATGTGAAAATATGTAATAAAATCAAATGGTCATTATAAAAGACGTACCCATAGGAATTGACAGAGTAACGTTGGATCACACACATGGTAATGACCGTTTAAATGATGTACGACTAACTGAGAATCCAGGTGCACCTCTATAGAGTGAATACCATGTGAGAGAGCATCGCACAATAATTCTATAACGACACTATATTTGGCCACATTATTCATGGATGGCCCTAGGCATACGCCACCTAAAGACACCAGTAGACCCTTGGATGAGTAAATCACCCAAGCAACGAAAGCTAAGTTCCGTGTATGATGACTGGCTCCGTCTGCGAATCCTACGTAGACCAAAGATTCCATTGACATCTACCAAAAAAAGGGAAAACTCGATAAGTAAGAAAAATACATAAAAGGGGAAAAGGTGTATATACACTAAATTTACATTAGTATACAAAGGGTTTCGCCCAAGACTAGGGCTCAAGCGTAATAATTTTTCAAGTAGAGCCCATTTGTGCGCTCAGCCAATTTATTCCCTTCATAATCTTCCAACTCCTATGCTCCTTTTTCTAGAACACGTCCCACGATATAAGGACCATGCCACATGGGTTTAAACTTGCCTGCCCCTAGTGTGTTGAAATTACTAAGACAACTGAGAGGGGGGGGGGTGAATCAGTTGTTACTGTGCTTAAACAATTTTAACAATAAATACATTCTTAATCTTTCTTTAAGTGATCATCAACATTGTACAGCATATGAGCAATAAAATGAGCATCAGTCACACATAAGGTATACACAGAGACATATTTTCACGAGGAAACCCATAAAGGGAGAAAACCTCTTCTTCTTCGAAATGATAGGCAAACTTTTAAGTTCTGTACATCATCTTTAATTGAGCACCAACTCAATGTGAGGCTGCTACCTCTGTTTTACAAGCTGCAACTTGTTTGAGAGCACCAACTCTCTGGTTTCTCTAGCACCCACTAGAAGGAAGCACCAACTACCTTAATGTTCCAGCACCAACTGGATTGAATCACCAACTTCCAGTTACACAGGCTCCAACCTGTATAACAGAGAACACTTGTTCTCCCTTGCACCACCCTGCCACCCTGGTTTCTCTGGCTACAACCAGATGGAAGCTACAATTCCCTGTGTTCCATCTCCCACTTGAACCTCTGAGGACAACAGTCCTCCCTAGCACCTCCCAACCACCCTAGAATATAAATGATTAATTAAACAAGCAACTACACATATAAATCAATTCTTACCAATTCTTCTCTGTTCTGTAAGTCTGGTCTTATTCTAACAGTTCCGCAATTCTTTTCTTCTTTTGTCTGTTCTGCAAGTCTGCTCTACTTCAACTTGTTCTATCATTCTGCTCTGCTTCAACTTGTTCTTTCATTCTTCTCTGCTTCAAGTATTTTCCTCATCTGTTACTCTTCTCTGAAACTGTGCATTTTTTCAACCTCACACTGCACATATTTTTGGTCTCACACTGCGCATCCTCTTATTTCCCCTTTCTTACTGTTTAATTCATTTTTCCATCCAGAACAACCAACCACACACAGTTTGTCTCATTTTCTTTTATACACACACCCACGATGGTTCCCCTTTGCATCTCCTTAGGCAAAAGAAATACAACCGTCTGAGCAACTGAAACGCAAACCGATCGGCAATCATGAGTTTGTTTCGCTAACATATTCGTAACTGAGGAGTTAATTGTGAGAGAGAACAGTAACCCTCCGATCATATTCCAATTTGTTTGCTCCGTTGGATGAACTTTATTGGCATTGCCTTTAAATCGGGTTTCAGCATTTCGGCAATATTGTGGCCGAGTGTCTCGACACTTCATGTCGCGATATTTGATGTTCCGATACAGAGCTTTTTTGCACTATCTCCTTCCCCAATATGACCAAGGCTATGATCAAGCGCTTATGAAAAAAGTGCTTTTCACAAATTTTCCTTTCTTGAGTCTAGAGATGAGGCATCTTGACTCTCCAAGTCGTGATCCTTGAAACCCCAAGATGGAGCTTAGATCAACGGTCCACGATCTTGATGAATCGACGGTCCAGATTTTATCATGAATTCACATCTTGCGATTCCTTCGATGGAGGTCCTTGTCACTCCAAGTTGCGATAAGCGAAACTCCAAAATGAAGCTTAGATCAACGGTCCACGCGTTCGATGAATCTACGGTCCAGATTTTATCGTGAATTCACATCTCGCGATACCTTCGATGGAGGTCCTTGTCACTCCAAGTCGTGATAAGTGAAACTCCAAAATGAAGCTTAGATCAACGGTCCATGCATTCGATGAATCTACAATCCAGATTTTATCGTGAATTCGCATCTCACAATTCCTTCGATAGAGGTCCTTGTCACTCCAAGTTGCGATAGGCGAAGCTCCGAGTTGGAGCTCAGATCAACGGTCCAAAACACATCATGAATTGATGGCTGGGATTAAATCACGATTTCGATGGTTTTGTTTCTTACCTCTCCAAGTCGCGAGTCGCGAAACTCCGAAATGGAGTCGACGGTTCAGATCAACCTTGATCTGAAGGCTGCGATTAAATCGTAATTTTTCATATCGCGATTTCAATTGTCATATTTCTTGACTCTTCAAGACGTGAGTCGTGAAACTCTGAAATGGAGTCGATGGTCCAGATCAACCTTGATCTGACGGTTGTGATTAAATCATGATTTCTCATATCGCGATTTCAATTGTCATATTTATTGCCTCTCCAAGACGCGAGTCATGAAACTCCGAAATGGAGTTGATGGTCCAGATCAACATTCCTGATCAACACTTGATCTGACGGTCATCAGCAACCTGCATCCAGAAAAATAATTTGCGATCATCCTCCTTGAATTTCAAAATGTACACTCACTCAGGGGTTTCCTGGACCTTTTCAAATACAACTTCATCTAGAAATACAATTTGATCAACTTCTACCACATTACTTGTTCAATTAAGCCATTGAAAGTGCAACAAACCCTCATCTCTCCTAGCTACACGAACAAGTCCTTTCCAGGTATCTGGTACAACTCGTGTCCCCTCCAGAGACATCATTCCAGCCCAAAACTCTAGCATGATCTCCTGACAAATGAATCGGATGATGCATTACAACATATAGAATCTGTTATGACCAAACCCTACAAACCCTTCCTACAGTGTCTTCTCATAATGCCCATCTATTTCATACTTTTTGTACTCATGCCATCTTCACTTTTGTACTTGTCATCAATGAAAAGTATACAAGCATGCACTGTCTGTTAAAGATTTTCCAACATTCTCCCCCTTTGGCATTGATGGAAACTCAAGCACCCACATGCATTCAAACTCTCCTCCCGAACTCGTTTCTCCCCCTTTGACATCAATGTCAAAGAAGAAACATGTTCCCCTTGATCTATTGAAAAACATACTCCCCCTGTCAACTATGAGCATCTTGGAAATACACCAGATATTCAATAAGTACTCCCCCTGACCAGGTGAACAGATTAGACACAAGAAATTATAACCCCCAACTTTTGACGAAGATATACAAAAGGGGTTGATGCTAATGGTTTTGTAAATATATCTGCAATTTGTTCTGTAGAAGGTATGTAATTCAGTTGAACAATTATGTTTGTAACTTGTTCTCTGAGAAAATGGTACTTTATTGGAATATGCTTAGTCTTGGAATGAAGAATAGGATTCTTGGAGACACTAATGACACTAGTGTTATCACAGTGAATTAGAATGGGATCAGTGTAAGTTACCTTCAGATCTGCAAGAGTTTGTATCATCCATAAAATTTGTGTGCAACAAGTAGCAACAGCAATGTATTCTGCCTCTGTAGTGGATAATGAAATGGATCCTTTCTTTTTACTAAGCCATGCAACTAATGAGTCACCCAGAAAGAATGCTACTCGACTGGTGATTTTTCTCTCATCAACACAGTTTGCCCAAACTACATCTGAATAAGCAGTTAACTGGAAATTCTGATTTCTGGGATACCACAGACCATAAGTCATTGTTCCCTTCGAGTATTTAAATATCCTTTTGACAGCTACCAAATGACTTTGTTTAGGATCAGACTGAAAATGACCTACCATTCCAACAACTTGCATTATATCAGAACGAGATGTTGTGATGTACATAAGATTGCCTATCATAGAGCGATATGTCCTTTGATCAACATCAGGTGAGATATCATATTTACTCAGCTTGCAACCAACCACCATAGGTGTGCTAATTGGAGAAGAATCTTCCATCTGAAATTTCTTCAACATCTCTTTCAAATATTTTTCTTGAGAAATAAATATTCCTAGAGAACTTTGTTTTACTTGTAAGCCAAGAAAATATGACAGTTCTCCTATCATGGACATTTCAAATTCTGTTTGCATAGAATTAGAAAACCACTAGACAGATGATTCATTAGTACAACCAAAAATAATATCATCTACATAAACCAAAAC
>ML800657.1:55798-68775 GCA_009831015.1 Picea engelmannii
CTACTACATCCCAAACATCAACACCCAAGGCCATTAAGTATGTTCTCATTCTAATCTTCCAGAAGGAAAAATTTGTTCCATCAAACAAAGGGGGCTTAGAGGCTGAAGTCCCTTCATGACTTGTCATGTTTAAGCTTACAGATATACCTTTGAATAAAAGGAACCCACTCTGATACCAATTGTTGAAATTACTAAGACAACTGAGAGGGGGGGGGGTGAATCAATTGTTACTGTGCTTAAACAATTTTAACAATAAATACATTCTTAATCTTTCTTCAAGTGATCATCAACATTGTACAACATATGAACAATAAAATGAGCATTAGTCACACATATGGTATACACAGAGACATATTTTCATGAGGAAACCCATAAAGGGAGAAAACCTCTTCTTCTTCGAAATGATAGGCAGTCTTTTAAGTTCTGTACATCATCTTTAATTGAGCACCAACTCAATGTGAGGCTGCTACCTCTGTTTTACAAGCTACAACTTGTTTGAGAGCACCAACTCTCTAGTTTCTCTAGCACCCACTAGAAGGAAGTACCAAATCCCTTAATGTTCTAGCACCAACTGGATGGAAGCACAAACTTCCAGTTACACAGGCTCCAACCTGTATAACAGAGAACACTTGTTCTCCCTTGCACCACCCTGCCACCCTGGTTTCTCTGGCTGTAACCAGATGGAAGCTACAACTCCCTGTGTTCAAGATCCCACTTGAACCTCTAAGTAAAACAGTCCTCCCTAGCACCTCCCAACCACCCTAGAATATAAATGATTAATTAAACAAGGAACTACACAGATAAATCGATTCTTACCAATTCTTCTCTGTTCTGTAAGTCTGGTCTTATTCTAACAGTTCTGCAATTCTTCTCTTCCTTTATCTATTCTGCAAGTCTGCTCTGCTTCAACTTGTTCTTTCATTCTGCTCTGCTTCAACTTGTTCTGTCATTCTGCTCTGCTTCAAGTCTTTTATTCATCTATTACTCTTCTCTGACACTGTGCATTTTTTCAATCTCACACTGCGCATATTTTTGGTCTCACACTGTGCATCCTCTGATTTCCCCTTTCTTACTGTTTAATTCATTTTTGCGTCCAGAACAACCAACCATGCACAATCTGTCTTATTTTCTTTTATACACACACCCACGGTGGTTCCCCTTCACATCTCCTTAGGCAAAAGAAAGACAACCATCCAAGCAACTGATATGCCAACTGATCGACAATCATGATTTCGTTTTGCTAATAGATTCGTAACTGAGGAGTTAATTGTGAGAGAGAACAGTAACCCTCCAATCATATTCCAGTTTATTTGCTCCATTGGATGAACTTTATTAGCATTTCCTTTAAATCGGGTTTCAACATTTTGACAATCTCGTGGCCGAGTGTCTCGAAACTTCATGTCGCGATCTCCGAAGTTCTGATACAGATATTTTCTGCACTAGCTCCTTCCCCAATATGGCCAAGGCTATTATCAAGAGCTTATGCAAAAAGTGCTTTTCGTGAATTCACCTTTCGTGAGTCTGCAGATGAGTCATCTCGACTCTCCAAGTTGCTATCCCCGAAACCCCGAGATGGAACTGAGATGAATGGTCCACGATCTTGATGAATCTACGGTCCAGATTTTATCGTGAATTCACATCTCACGATTCCTTCGATGGAGGTCCTTGTCACTCCATGTTGCGATAAGCGAAACTCCGAAATGAAGCTTAGAGCAATGGTCCACGCATTCGATGAATCTACGGTCCATATTTTATCGTGAATTCACATCTCGTGATTCCTTCGATGGAGGTCCTTGTCAGTCCAAGTTGTGATAAGTGAAACTCCAAAATGAAGCTTAGATCAACGGTCCACGCGTTCGATGAATCTACAGTCCAGATTTTATCGTGAATTCGCATCTCGCGATTCCTTCGATAGAGGTCCTTGTCACTCCAAGTTGTGATAGGCGAAGCTCCGAGTTGGAGCTCAGATCAACGGCCCAAAACACATCGTGAATTGATGGTTGGTATTAAATCGCAATTTTGATGGTTTTGTTTCTTACCTCTCCAAGTCACGAGTCACGAAACTCCGAAATGGAGTCGACGGTTCAGATCAACCTTGATCTGACGGCTGCGATTAAATCATGATTTCACATATCGCGATTTCAATTGTCATATTTCTTGCCTCTCCAAGACGCGAGTCACAAAACTCCGAAATGGAGTCGATGGTCCAGATCAACCTTGATCTGACGGCTACGATTAAATCGTGATTTCGCATATCGCGATTTCAATTGTCATATTTCTTGCCTCTCCAGGACGCGAGTCGCGAAACTCTGAAATGGATTCGATGGTCCAGATCAATAGTCCCGATCAACACTTGATTTGACGATCATCGGGAACCTACATCCCGAAAAATAATTTGCAATCATCCTCGAATTTCAAAATGTACACTCGCTCGGGGGTTTCCTGGACCTTTTCAAATACAACTTCATTTGGAAATACAATTTGATCAACTTCTACAACATTACTTGTTTTGATTAATCCATTGAAAGTGAAACAAACCCTCATCTCCCCTAGCTACACGAACAAGTCCTTTCCAAGTATCTGGTACAACTCATGTCCCCTCCAGAGACATCATTCCAGCCTGAAACTCCAGCATGATCTCCTGACAATTGAATCGGATGATGCATAACAACATATAGAATCCGTTATGACCAAACCCTACAAACCCTTCCGGCAACGTCTTCTCATAATGGCCATCTATTTCATACTTTCTGTACTCATGCCATCTTCACTGTTGTACTTGCCATCAATGACAAGTATACAAGCATGCGTTGTCTGTTAAATATTTGCCAACATAGCGGTTCTTTGGCTTGGTCATACAAGAGGACCAAGTCACCCTCAGCATATAATTGGGGATAGACAGACTTATCATACTGAACCTTGAAATGTTTCTTGTTTGCCTCGATAGCCGTAAAGGCGTCCCGACGTTTCTCATCAAGACTCTCTAGGTGTACAAGGCATCGCTCTAAATCTAAAGTGTCAGGTAGGAGCTCAATTGCCAATTTGAGAGAAGGGATTTCACATTCAATGGGAAGTATCGAATCCACACCATGTACTAACTGAAAAGGAGAAAAACCGGTGGTAGTCTTAACTGAGTTTCGGTATGCCCAAAGTGTGGGATATAACATGATGTGCCAGTTGGAATTGCTCCGACTGATAGTTTTTTGCAAAATGGTCTTGAGAGACTTATTGACGGCCTCTACTTTCCCATTTTCCTGGGGGTATTAAGGAGACGAGTGATCATGTTTAAACCCCATCTTAGATGCTATTTCTATCATCATTTCATTTTGAAAATGACTACCATGATCATTGACAATCTCACTCGGGATACCGAACAGGGCGATAATTTGGTTGAATACAAAAAAAGATGCAGTCTTCCCATTATATTTCACAGTAGGCATGGCTTCAGCCCACTTGGTGAAGTAGTCAACAACCACGATAATGTGTTGATGCCCCCTAACCAAAGTTGGGTTGCAATCAACGAAATCTACTCCCCACTTAGTAAAGGGAACAACGGTAATGACTGGGTGGAGAGGGGCTGGGTGCAAGCACATTTTTCGAGTGAATACCTGGCAGGGGTAACACTTCTTAACCACTTCAATACAATCTTTAAATATGGTGGGCCAGAAGTAACCGGCTCGCAATATTTTTTTGTCTGTCGCAAGCCCAAATAGATGACCACCACAAGCCCCTTTGTGGCAATCATTAAGGACTAACTCGGCTTCTTCATGAATTAAGAAATGACGTAAGATGTTATCTATTCCTCGACGATACAAAGTGTCACCGACAATTGTATACTTTTTAGATTGGTATCTAACACACCGTCGATCATCTCACGATAGATGTTGAGCGAACTTTAAGGTTTGAAGATATAAAAAAATATCTCCATACTAGGGGTCGGACGAAGAGACAAGGAAAATGTGTTCATCCACGAATGAAACGACATGAATAACATCTTCGTCTAATCATGGGAAATCATATATTAACTCTGCAAAAAATAGTGATTTCTTGGACTTGGACGAAGCAAATTCGAGATCAAATTCTTGTAGGATGACAATCCATTTATTATATTTTCCACCTATGATACATCTAGTGATGACATATTGAAATGGATTAACATTGGCAACCACAGTAGTTTTTCAAAGCAATATATAGTGTCGTAAATGTTGGACTATGTGGATGGCAGCCAAAGCTAGCTTTTCAATGTGTGAGTAATTTTGTTCAGGACCAACTAAAATTTGAATGAGATAGTAGATGACGTGCTCGTGGAGCTCATCATCCTCCTGAAATAGAACCATACCAATGGTCTCTTCAGACGCAACGATATACAACAAGTAATCTCTACTGTAATTAGGAGATTTCAGCAGAGGGGCCAATACCAAGGCTTTCTTTAAAGTGTCAAAAGACTGCTGGTCTCGCTCATCCCAGATAAACGGGGTGTCTTTATTCAATAGGCACATGAAACCCTTAGTGATATTTGCAGAATTCACAATAAACCAACGTAAAAAGTTAGCTTTCCCCTCTAAACCTTGAAGCTGTCTAATCATGTGTGGGGGAGGCAACTGAAGAATTGCCTCAACCTTAAGTGGATCTACCATGATCCCTATCTCGGAGACTAATAATCCTAAGAGACTGCCAGATCTAACACAAAAGATGCATTCATGAGGGTTGAGTCAGATTTTATAGTAGCGACATCTTTCAAAAACCATTCGAAGGTGTGTAGCATGATCCATTCTCTTGCGAGAGTGAGCAACAAGATCATCGAGGTAAGCTTCGACTATGTGTTTGAGATCATGAAAAGTGAAAGTTATGTCTCGTTGGAAGGTTTCTCCGGTGTTTTTCAGGCTGAAAGGCATTTTCCAGTACAAAAACGTGCCCCAAGGACATATGAATGTCGTCTTATGTTGGTCTTTGGTTTTGATCTAGATTTGGTTATAGCCTGAAAATTCGTCCATAAAAGAAAATATTTCGCTTCCTGCACACTCATCGAGAGTATGATCAATGAAAGGTATGGGGAAGTTATCTTTAGGACATGCCTTGTTCAGGTCGCGAAAGTCCATACACATGCGGATGGTTCCTTGCTTTTTATTCATGGGAACGGGGTTGGATACCCATTCGATCAAGGGAACTGGGTAGATAAAGCCAACATTAAGTAGCTTCTCTACCTCTGCCTTAATAGTGGGGGCCTTCCTAGGATTAATAAATCTAAGACGTTGTCGAACGGGTTTAGCATCTGGGTAAGTCCTAATCTCATGTTCAACAATATGGGGGTCGATCCCTGGCATCTCTTCATATGACCAAGCGAATACGTCTCAAAATTATTTGAAGAGGTTGGTGTAGATCGGAATCTCTTCTGGTGAACAATATGCACCTATATTTACATTTTCAATCTTGCCAGGGGTACGAGAGATATCGATCTACACGGTGGGATAAATACTCGCCATATTCCCTTCAGTGTAAATTCCATGTGTATCAAGTGGAACTATGGCATGACCGATTATCTCACTCAGGGTAGATCTAAAATCATCTTGCTCAATTTTTTCAAGACTTGGGAGAAAATAAGATCGATGATGCATATCATCCCAAGGTCTCTCAGAAACCTTCATGGCTTCAAGGATGGCTTTGTCTGAAGGAAAATTCTCATCCATGAAATCATGTGAACAAGATAATGAAGTGGCCCACACGGGCCTGAGAACTGGATCCTCCTTGACCGTCTGCGAGGGAACAAGATCAGGATTGGCAGAAGATTCAAGGATAGCTTGATATTCAATCTATGCTTCCGATAGTGGCATAGCCATGCCAGCATGTGACTAACCTTCAATCGATGAAGTCAAGGAAGGTAGGGTCCAAGGGTCACTGAAATAAGAAGTGCAGAAAGGGATGGACCTCTCTCCTGAAGTAGGCATATTGGACATGGCGTAAATGTGGCGAATCAGTGCCGAGAAGTCTAAAGTACCCATGAGGGAAGAATACACTCCAACACCAATATTCTCAGTTACCGACTTAGAATTGTTGACCACAGGGGTCGACGGTCCAACAGATGCATTCGGGATAGA
Organism: Picea engelmannii; assembly: GCA_009831015.1. Classification (NCBI taxonomy): domain Eukaryota; kingdom Viridiplantae; phylum Streptophyta; class Pinopsida; order Pinales; family Pinaceae; genus Picea; species Picea engelmannii. The sequence goes on from ML800657.1 coordinate 61,894, forward strand.
GTACGCAAAGGATAACTGGTCGATCGTCACAATCGCCCCTTGATGAGGAAAACAAAGCGTGCAGAAAATGGACGATACGACCATGACCATATCATAAGTCCAATTGTGACCTAGTAATAGGTTATAATCGATAGGTGCATCAACTACCTCTACTTCCACTTCTACCGTCTTCCCACCTAACTAGACTGGAAAGGCAAGAAGAATACCATGAGGGAAGAAGGAATGACCTTCAAATGCGGTCAACATGGTCAATGACTTTGAAAGAGTTGGAGAACCGATAGCTTTCCAATAGGCTAAGGACATCACACAAGTGGCAACACCTTCATCAATGACCACTCATTTTATGGTATATTTATAATACTCCATGTGGATTTGGAAAGCCACATGGTAGGGTAAGCGAGGATTCATGTCTGTGACATCAAACTTGATGAACTTCGAGCCACTAGGTTCGAGAGATCCTAAGGTAGAGAGTAAGGCATTCCTCTATGATGGACACGTCTGGAGTACCTCCAAAGAAGACATTGCACAAGGTGTTTGGCCCAGATCCTCAATAATAGAGTAGTTTTGGGCGGCTTTAGCATTAGGGTTATGGGTAGAGCGCTTGAATACTCCTTTCGGAATACGAGTTGGTGTCTCTAGTTTCTCTATCTATAAATTCATCTCCAGGGGTGGAGGAGGATCTTCTAGGCTAGTACGAGCTTTTGAAGAGCCGTAATCTCGAGAGAGAGTGGCTATATCAATTTTTGCATCGACCATATTGATACAAACACGGTCTCCATCTTGCGATGGTGGGTCTTGACTCCCACCAGACACATTTCCGTCATTCTAAGAACTCAAGGCTAAGTGATGGTTGTGAGGAAAAGGATTCGTTAGCACAACGGGTGGAATATTTAAAAGCCTCACAGCCTCCACAAGTTTGGGGCATAAGTGTATAAGGTGATCATCTGTACAAAGTTTACAAGGAAACTTAAACTTACGCTTTTCTTTTGTGCCCTCTCCAGGATTATCGTTCTGTTTTCCATTATAATTATTGTCCTTGGGTTTATTCTTCCCACCTTTCTAGTTATTTCAACCCTTTTGTTTATTCCCATCTAGTTGCGGGTCACCATTTTAGTTTTTCAACAACTGCACGGAATATACATCCGTCGATTGGGTGGGTTTAGAGGATCCAAATGAAGTTGGTCCTCTGGTAGACTTCGTTGCCAAGTTTGCGGACTTTACATTGGTGGACTCCTCAATTCCATTGACATGGGGCCCAGGACCATGTCTCAGATCATGAGTCAACCATGGTGCATTGGGAAGAAGGTGGTATAACATCCCAGACTGAGCATAGATCAAATCGAATTATTGGGCTCTAAAAATGGCCTCTTCCTCACTGAATACCCTAAAAGTAGCAACGTCCTTTGAAATAGGAGCGTGCAAATATTTTAAAAACCATTCTAAAAGAAAGGTTGAGGATATGGGAGTCTTAACTAACCATCTTCGCCTACGCCATTCCTGGATATGGTCTGAAATATGAGTGTTGGAACCCTGGTGTAAAGTTGAAAAAAGTTCAAGGTCAACATCGTAACGAACATGTACTTGAAAATGGTTAAAAAAGGCTAGCACTAACTATTGAAAAGACCCATATGTTCCCCTAGGTAGCTCAATATAACATTGTGATGCAATCCCGATAAGAGTGCACTGAAACAATCATAATCTAATAGAATCATGATTCAAAGAATTCAATGAGCACCTGAGGTGAAAAGTAGTGACGTGATCACCAGGGTCCTCGCCATTCTTACCTTCAAACTTTGGAATGTCTAACAAAAGTTTGGTGGGGACAGGGGGCCATGTGGGATCATGAATCACCAAGTCCTTCATTAGTTTAGACAAATTTGGCAGATTAAGCATGGCCAGAAAGGGAATATGGGGTTGCGACACCTGACCCCATCCTCTTGCAAAAGAATGAGTATTAGGAGTTGCATTCCATCCAGGTTTCTGGTAAGGACCAGAACCTTGTCCAGAATTAAAAGACCCTCCTCTAGGTGGTTTCGTGAAAGATGGATTGGGCATCATTCTAGCAGGAATGTTCTGATAAGGGTTATGAAAATTTCCCCCAGTTGGATTAGCTCCAAACTGAGGGTTGTTAAAACTGCCCCCAACTAGATTAGATCTAGGTTTGGGGGTTCCTAAGACATAATATTGACCTCCTTCGGGTGGGAATCCGGAGGATTGAAGTGGATTCTTTATGCCAAAAGTATTGTTTGAATTCAACACCGAGGGGATAGGGATATAGGGCAGAACTTGTCCGCCAGCTTGGTTTTTCCATCGAACCGTAGAAGGATTAGACCCGAGGGTAGGGAAGGGGACACTTCCTACATTAGGATTCGCTTGGGGAACATGAGAGCTACCAAATGGAAAGGGAGTGTAAGGAGGTGTGGTGCCCCCAAGTCCAAGGCTAGTGTTATGGCCAACAACTGGGATGGAAGTCGAAGACTGCGAAGTGAAACTTGGCATACCATAAGAAAACATACTAGTAGCCATGGGGATGGTCTAAACATTGTAACTCAACGAGTGGCCGAAACCCCCAAAAAAGGTTAGAGGCAAGAGTTGAAGCATTGACTACGAGCCGAGCCATAGTACCGGTGTAGGCCTCCGACACTACAGTTGTAGTGGTTGCAGGTGTCGAAGGAGTGAAATTAACTATTGTGGTATTGGGAGTTGATGAACTCCCAATGTTCTAAAGACTAGACTCAGTACCCATCCTTGTAGGATCACAAGTCTAAAAAGTGGATGTGTGTGTACCACTTCTGATAACTCTACGCCTTTTAGAAGGCAATAGCTCGAAAATCGATGGTAACTGTAACAACCGACGAGACCTGCGAGGAAGCTGGTCTGACTCCACGATGAATTATGACTCTCAACAAATAAAAAGATATTCTAAGGCCAACTAGTAATCAAAGAGCATACCAAAAATTCAAACGGCCAATATGCATGCAAATGGGCTAAAGTGGCTGAGTGGCCTCCCTTGCTAAAGAAGGTATGCTTCGTCCAAGAGGGACCTAAGACTCCCTGCTAAAGTTTGGAGGTAACATAATCAGTTATAAGGGCACTCGTAGGCTTAAACACTAGTCGGTCAGACCCCCCCGGAGAGGTAATCCTCCATAAAGGTTGTCTGTTGTCCGACCCCTATCTGACTCAGGATACAAGCAGAATAACCCTTGAAAGTAACCTATGAGAAACCTAAGTCAAGAAACTAATAAACCATTGTATAACCGATGCACACGCGAGCAGTCATAAGTCCTAATCATCATATGGGCAGGGTAGTAGAGACCGAAACCTTGAAAGCACTGCCTCTCGCAGAGGTATGGGCACTAGCAAGATCCCCAAATACGAATAAATCCACAAAAATATCTATTCTAGGTGAGTATCCAGGGGTTATCCCTTCAACTAACTTCGCGTGACCTCGTGATTAACTCTAGTGTGAGCGGAGCCTCCTAATATTACCAATTATACAATGGATTTCTCAACTCCCTGTCTTAGACACATAAGTTGATTTAATTTCCTTGGAGAAGTTTACTCACAAAATCCTATTCCAAGGCACTAAATCCTAGGCTAGTTTGTGCACCCTAAAAAATAAAATCGTGACTAATCAGTTTTAGTTTAAAGCGTAAATTTTATTGGCCGTGATTACTCAAAGAGGTATAGAAATGAAACTCATGGTGTTATGACTCTGCATGAAAATAAAAATAGATATAATGCAAAGCCTAACCTTAACTTTTCAGTGAATGATATGCTAAATAAAAACAGTGCAATTTTCAATTTTAACTCTGCAACTCAGAAGTAAAATGCAATCTTTCGCTAAATATGCTAAGCTATTGATAAAGGTTCCAAGACAAAAAATACCAACCAATGCAAAATACCTATTTTTTTGTATTTTCAATGTAGTAAAAAGAAAATGCATGGACTGATAAGTGACTTGATATATAACTTCTACTGTGTATAAAATAAATCACTCGAGCAGAATACCAAGAAGCTAAGCAGACAACCCAACTACCAAGGACAAATAAAAAATGGAAAACAAAGTGAAAGACACCACCCAAAAATTCAACTCCAAAAAGGTTTCCTATCATCCCAGATAATCTCAATAGGTACCACAAAGACCTAAGAAGGCTCAATGATCCTCAAAACCTACCCAATAGTCACTAAACCAAGCAAACAAGAAAGGGGGAAGTGGTATACGCTCTTGTTAAAGAGAAAAGGGTGTATATATGCCTCTTGTAGTGGGACAGCAAGCGTATACATGCAGTTGTCACGGAAAAAAGGGTGTATATATTTTAAAACAAGTTTAGGAAAGGTTAAAAGGTTGAAAACTCAGATCCAAACTGAACAGACTCTGTCCAACTTTGATACAAAAACAAATACAAAGGCAAAAGAGCAATGTAAGAAGGAAAAATACTTCAACCCTTAGAAGGAAGATATCTCCCCAGTGGAGTCACCAATTCTGTAAGGAGGGAAAAACTCTTTATGGCCAAGGGTAAACCACAACAGACAGGTATGACTGACAAAATCAACTCAATTCCAACATGTGTTATATAAACTAATGTGCAATACGAGGAAGAAGACTACCTTGATCCAATCGTTTGATGTCGTTCCATCGTTGAGCACTTTGACCCAAAGCTTTACACCTGCAAGAAGTTCTCAACAAATAAGCGATGCAAGCATATAGTGACAGTATATAAAACGAGTTAGCACATCAGATAGCACAATCCATTAATAAACATTACAAACGTGCCCATGGATAATAATCGTATATTTGTAAGATATCGATAGCATGGGAAAGGATTATTTCTATTAATAATTGATCAACAGAAGTATCAACATTACAAACTTCTGTCTCGACACAGTTTGAAACCAAGAAACCAAGTTCCTTCCAACTGGGTCTCCACCACTTCAATCCTCCACCAAAGGCAAGCTCATATCAAAGAGATAATGAGTTCCCCTTGACAATAAGGGAAGAGCTTGGGGGATGAACAATATGTTCAGACTTGAGGGACAAAGGGATGCAGACTCAATATGAAGTAATTTCTCCAGAGTAACTTTGCTCTCAAAGTTGAATGCTTTCTCTCTCCTTTTCCATAGCTTGAAATTGTGCTCTTATAGCCTCCAGAATGCAACTGAAGGGCTGAGTTGGAATGTTTCCAGTATAAGGAAGGCCAAAGATCAGAGATAACTTGTCGTGACATGGAAACCCAACCTAATTTTGTATTTTTTGGCGCAAATCCCGATATACGTGAGTTGTAGTGGAGAAGCAAGCGTATACACATCTTGCAAAGAATTTATGAAGTGTATATGTGGAAAAATATATAATTTTGGTTGTGGATTTATCAAAAAGGGGGTTGATAAGTCTGCATAGGGAAATGGAAAAAGGCCCTTTGTGCAAGATAGAAATGGTGAGGCAAATCTTGCTATGACAGGTTTGAAGGGTGGTCACCTCCACGATCCAAAACACATTTCCAAAAAGGTGTAAATCATTTTCTTCTCTTGCGTCATGAAATTTTCCTTCATTTCCTTATATACTTAAATTCAAAATCGGAAAAAAAAAAATGACACAGAGCATTCATAACACATAATTTTTTTATGACTGGGAGTAATAGTAATTTTTCATATTCATAAACAAAAAAATGAGACTTATCTTTTAACAAATATTGGTCCAAGAGATTGGTCATGTAAGAGAAAAATTCCATTGAACCACAGCCATCTAGTGTATATACCACCACCAACCTAGGATATGAGGCCACCATGGTGAAAAAACCAAGCAATAAGATTCTATATTTCTCATCCCAACCTTTCTACTCACATTCTTACCTAACCTTCTCAACACAAAGCATTACAAGAATCTAATTAATCCTGCGATATATAAGGAACTCTCTTCCACTACAACATGCAACATAAGGAATATATTTGCTTAATGTACTTCATGGTCCCTTAGATATATTATTCTCTCTAGTTCTCTTTAGTGTGGATAGAAAGAGCTTGATCTATTGTATTCTTTCTAAGAATTTCCTAAAAGAACTATATTTGTCTCTCAAGGATTTAAGGAGTATATATAATGGATAGTGAATGATGAATTTCTATCTTCCCTATCCTATATGCTCACCTACAACCACTATTTTTCATCCAAATTCTACAATTTTCCTCTTCTTGATGTTGATTTTGGTTAATTTCCAAATTGGTATGGGTTGGAAATGGAGAATAAAACATGAAATATGTAGAGAATTAATGTTAGAGTGCTTCCCACAATGTTAGAGTCAATGACAATGATATCATTGGTGGAAATGATGGATGAAATTACCTATAACTAGTGGAATGTAGGACTCTTACACTTCCCATGGCATGAATATTGTACTCAACCCATGCTCCCAATATTATGTGAAAAGACTTTCCCCACCAACCTCTTACATAGATTCAAGGATTGGTTGATAAGTCAAAGAAGGTATATGGATTCATTTAAGGCACATTGTAGAACAATATGAGTTATGAGAATGACCTTCGAGATAGAGGATTTATTTTCCCATAGGTCCCCTTTCATCTTCCCCTATAGTGGAATCATAGTGCCTCTCATGTGTTCACGTGTTTTCTATGGTGGGTTGCATCACCATACATTGAAGCACTTTGAAGGCCTAATTACTATTTATCTATTTGAGTGAAGGTCAATTGAGTTGTGTTAGAGTCTTAGGATTGTGTTTTGTATTTGTAAAATACACCATGTGAAACTCTTACATCAAATCCATACATTTTCATTGACCTATTGAAATAAGTATTATCAAATAGTTGTTGTACCACCTGAGCACATATTTCAGTTTAGACACATTTTCTTTGAGTATTTCATCTTCTATA
>ML800657.1:68875-87289 GCA_009831015.1 Picea engelmannii
GATTTGGGGAGTTGGAGCTTCCCTCAGGTTGTAGCCTGAGAAACTAGGGGGTTGGAGCCTCCTTCCAGTTGCAGCTGGAAAACAAAGGAATTTGGTGCTTCCAATGAATGCAATTCTTCAAGACATATAAGAAAAAGCATTCCGTGGTTTTTTCCCAATTTGGGTTTCCACGTAAAACACTGGTGTACTGTGTATGTGTATGATTGTTCATTTGTTCATTTCTTATTTACTCTGTAGTTATTGGATAATAAGGCTTCATTGATATAGCACTTGGATTATATGGTTAAAAGGGATTAAATTTCTCTATTACTGAGTCACCCCCCCCTCTCAGTAATCCAACACTTAAGTTATTGATGACCTATTGGGATTCTTCAAAAATGTGAACACTTTCCTTTTGTTTCATCAATTATTTCTTGAGTTACTTGTTTTCTTCTCTTTCATTTCTTAGTTCATCTAAAGCACTAATCAATTCTGCTTCATAATTGTCTTCTTTTTCAATTATTTTTTTGTCTCATTTCCTTCATGACATTCTATTTCAAGATGTCCGAGTTTTTCACAATTAAATAAAAAGCAACATACCTCTGTTGATTATGTACTCTTCATCTTCTGAATCTGTTTGGCATGGTGAACATATTTCTTCTTGATCTGTACCTACATCCTCTTTGACATTTTCTGAATCTGCAATGGGTGAAGAATATATGTCATGTAACTTATCCCAAAGTTATTTGGCTGATGAACATTTACCAACCTTTTCTCTTATCGGATTAGGTAATCCTTCCCAGATGAAATCCATTGCTATTTTGTTATTGTTCTTCAATTCCTTCTTGACTGCAGTATTTTCCCTTTTAGAACTATCATATCCGGTAATGACTAATAGCCAAATATAATACCCATGTGCCTGTAAAAATACTTTTGTCCTTCCACTCCACAACTCCTACTTTAAACCATTCTTACCATTAAACAATGGTAATCCATTCTCAGAATAATCCATGATCTCTTTCCGGTGGTTAAAATTTTTCCTAAAGGAACCAGATCTGATACCAATTGTTGGATTACTGAGAGGGGGGTGGAATCATTAATAGAGAAATTTAATCCTTTTTAACCACAAAATGCAAGTGTTATATCAATGTATCATTATCATCCAATAGTTGTAGAGTAAATAAACAATGAACAAATGAGAAATCATACACATACAAAGTACACCAATGTTTTTATGTGGAAACCCAAAGCGAGAGAAAACCACATAATTATTTTTCTTACATGTCTTTAAGAATTACATTCATTGGAAGCACCAACTTCCTTTGTTTTCTAGCTACAACTGGAAGGAGGCTCCAATCCCCTAGTTTCTCAGGCTACAACCTAAGGGAAGATCCAACTCCCCAATTATTTGGCTACAACCAGAAGGAGGCTGCAACCCCCTATGCTATTTGGCTACAATCAGAAGGTGGTTACAACCAAATGTCCTTGCCCCGTCCAACCACCATGACGTAAAAGTAGAATTATGAAAACACTGTCACACTATCACTGTGAGATATAATTTTTTAAACCTGTACCAATCAACCTGTAACAACTTGTACCAATAACTTGTGCCAACATGTACCATACATCAACATGTTCCTCAGCCTGTACCCTAAACAAATGCATCAACCATGCACCTCAACCTCAAAAACAATCCCTCATCCATTTCATCATCCAAATCTGATTTGTAACTATGTAATAGACCTGGTGTATATGATCACATACCTGCAAACCTTCCTCAACAAGAGACTGGCATTTTCATCAAATTTTACTTTAGTCTCACATGACTAGTTTTGGATTAGTCAACAACCATAACTTGCAATAATCATAACTATGTACCTGTAATGAATAAAGGTCTAAAAATAGTACACAATGTTCTTCAATGTCTTGTCTTCAGTTTCTCCAGGTTTCACTTCTTGGAACCTCCCAGAAAAAGAGTTATAGCCAAAAATGGCATACCTTGTTGAATTCTGGCTTATTCTAGAGATCGAACTTGTATAGAATGCCCCGCATGGAATATTTGTTGTATATATATTAAAATGGTACAAAACATACTAAATAATGTACTCTAACCAATACATTTTGTCTTACTTAATGTATATATGTTATGAAGAAGTTATGACATTTTTACCCGAAACACCTATTTTAGACTAGTTTCAATACTAGCCAAAAACCCTATTTTCCACGGAGTGTAACTCCAAAAATACATCGAAACACAAGCTGAAATGTTTATCATAGCTACTTGGATATGTTTCCTTGATGACCTCCAGATTTCACAGTCTGAATCATTCTAAACAAAATGTTATTGCAGAAATGGTGAGATGACCTGTAAATAACATACCTTAGAAAGCATCATCAAAAGAATTTATCCTCCTTTGAATTTCGGCCTTATTTACTTCACCTTCCATCTGAAATTCATCTTAAATATCCTTTGGTTACCTTAGTCACTTGTAGACATTCAATATGCTCAAGTGTAATTAAATGAGAGACCCTTGCCTCTTATTTATACTTTTATGTAGCTTCCTCAAGGGATTACCTTCTAACCATCTTAAACCACTTTCCTTATTTTAGGGCTAACCCACTTCTAACCACATGTCCACTTAGTAATTTCTCCATTAAATTTTTTATTTAAATAATTTATTTTGTATTCACTTTGACTTATAGTACACTCATCACTTCACTTTATTATTTACCTTCTAACCATCTTAAACCACTTTGCTTATTTTAGGGCTAACCCACTTCTAACCACTTGTCCACTTAGTAATTTCTCCATTAAATTTATTATTTAAATAATTTCTTTTGTACCCACTTTGACTTATAGTACACTCATCAGTTCACTTTATTATTTAAATAATTTCTTCTTTGCAACCACTTTGACTACTTAGACCTTTTGGGGCTTCTAGATGACTCATGAGGGTTCTCCAACTTCACATGGCCATAAATCTCTAACCGTGAGGAGTTATGTGACATTCCACATACCAACAGAAATGGAATGACATGTACTATCCATATAGAATAGTCTTACCTTCAAATATATTAAAACTCATACCATTATACATCAAACAAACTTGGGTCCATTACCCAAGCCTTTGTGCTACCGGAATTCACTACCAGACTTTCTTCAAGGGTTGACATCAATGACAACCAACCCAAATAATCAATAGTTGGTCAAGACTATAGTACATGGGATGCATACTTTGAGAAAAAAATTGTTTGTGGATGTTCTATATGTCGTGGAAAGAAACAATTCAAATGAGAAATTGTACAAAGACACTACATAGATGATGAGCTTCTAGTGGTTAGTATGCCTCCTACAATTGATTCAAATCCAATAGGAATTGTGGTAAGGAATTTTCCAATTTTATATAAATAACATGTATACTTCCTTTAAATGTTGTTTTATATTATTTAAATAATTAATTTTTTTCTTAATGGATGCTTGCAGGATAAAGTTCTTGGCTTAAAGTATCCTGGATCATTGATTTCCAGCCTAGAGGGTGATGATCATTTATCATATGATAAATCTAACAAAAATATGTGCCAATATACCATCTTTGAAGATGAATAATTGATGAAAACAAGTACTAGAACAAGAACTGATTTAAAGATGCATAATTTTCTTAAAGACAAGGGGAAGGTGGACTACATACCCTATGAGAATGAATGTGATGGAGATGATGAATTACCCCTAGGTTTGAGATCAATTTACAAAGAGACAATTGATCGTCGACTATATTGTGCTTGGACTAGTGATCAACAACTACCTAGAGTGTATGAGGTGTTTCAATTTTGGGGTTACAGCTAAATGATACGACCCTCCAATATTCATGGAGTGAATCTAGGCCTCTTTATTGTTGAAAATGTTCACATGGGATATAAAAATAGAAAAAATTCACAACAAACCACTAGGATATTAATGCCATATTATGTTCCATCATATTACAATGGTGAATGGAGAAGGCTAGAAAAATATAAGCCCAACATGTCAGCATATGGTCTAAATTTGAATATGTGTACACATTGTCTCCAATTGAAAAGTGGAAAAGAAATGAATAGAGCTCATCTTATGTATATAGATGGACGTGCATACAAACACAAAAATATCGCAGGATTTATAAATAGTAGTAATGAAAGGGACCCTACTGTAAGACCGAATTGTCAATTTGTTGAGGTTATAAATGATAAAGATGGAGATATGGAAAGAGAGGTTGATAGATTGATAATGGTTGAGGCTATTATGGACCTCACCACTAGGGATGAGTTATTAATTTATTACCCCTTCTTAAAACACACTCATGTGCGAAAGAAAAGGGAAGAACAAGGTCTCCCTAAGGATGTTCTTAAGGGAAGAAAACCAAACAATAATAAATGAGTGTGGATTTATGTTTTATAAAATGTGTTGTCAAAATTGTGTTTTATTCAAATCATTGTATAAATAAAACAATCTATAAAATAATGTTCCATTATTAAATTGATGTATATATGTTCATACCTTTTGGATTTAAATTTTTTAATCCATATTTGATTATATTTCTTTGAAATTGTTACATTTATGATCTATCCAATTGTTGTCAAATATTAAATAATGGTTGTGTTTGTTGATAGGTAGAAGATGATGATGAAATAATGACTATTAATACCCAATATCCAACTGAGCTATTAATATTTGGACATGATGATCCAAACCATCCTTTAAACCATACCAAGGAGAAAACAACATTTTGAAGAGAATTCTACCACCTGATAAATTTGAACAGCTGATGAGATTAGCATACGTTGATGACATGCCACCTTGCCTTACTGATGATAATCATGATAGTGAAAATGCAGTGAATGAAGAAGGATTGAATGAAATGCTTACAAGTTTCTTTGGGGATGGAAATAATGATGACAACAATGATCATATGGATGACAGTAATGATGACAACAAGGGTAATTACCACCAACGTAATGTTGATGATAACAACCTGAAAGACTCCATCAAGTAAGTAGAAAAGACACTCATTTTCAAATTGGTTGCAAGTAGAACCTAAAAAATGGCATGCACATTAATATTATTAGAAATCAAGTCACTATTTGGTTGGTCAAACAAAGGATTCATGACCATACTGAAGTGAGTTGAAATATATTTCTTACAATGCATTATCAATTGGTGTATGTAATTCATTTATGAATAGTCCTAATATAGATTGACATATCAAACATGTTCATCATAACTCAAAGATTCAATTGATATAATATTTTAAAATCTTACTGGGACCAAAAACCAAAATATTTCTTGAAGAAAATGTGTTTCCATCAACTTTCAAAGAGGCACGTCAGTTGTTGGTTGAGTTGTGCATTGAATATAAGAAAATTCATTCGTGTAAAAATGATTTCATTTTATACAGAGATGAATATCAAGACAAGGTAGAATGCCTTGTATGAAAAGAGAAGAGATATTGTACAGATGTACAAGGTCCTACAATTCCAAAGAATGTTTTATGACACATGCCAATTATACCTAGACTTCAACGAATGTTTCGTTACAAGTCACTTGCACAATTGATGGACTATCATGCAAAGAATATGAGTAAATATGGATTCATGCGAATTTTGGCCAACTCCAAAGCATTGAAACACATAGAGAAACAATGGCCAAGAAAATTCAAAGATGAACCCAGTAGTATCAAGTTTGGTCTTGCAATTGATGGAGTATTCCCATTCTCTTTCATGAGATCAAATTATAGTGTTTGTCTAGTTGGATTGATAGTATACAATATTCCCCTATGGATGAGTGTTAGAAAGGAGCACCTTATGCTGACTCTCATTGTTCCAGGAAAACATCAAGTTAAAAACATGGGTGTTTATCTCACGCCTTTTACTGATGAGATGCAACTGCTATGGAAAGTCATAAGAATGTATGATATATCACGTCCTCCATCAAATAGGTCCTTCATGTTGTATGGTGTGCTATGTTGGACTATTCATGATTTCCCAGGACTTGGTGTTTGTTTCGGTAAGATAATTGTTTTTTATGTATTTACACTATTAATTTATTTTCATCGCAACTTTCATACTTAGTTTATAACTATTATTTTTATGTTATTAAACTTACTTATTGAATTGCAAGGCTTCAAACAAAGGGGATATTTTCATGTCCAAGATGTGCAAAACAATTTCAAGGGTAGTATTCTAAAGATCTACATAAATTTATTTATGCAAACAACAGGGTTTTTCTTCCACCGTTTCATAGGTTTAGAAACCGCCATAAGAATCAATTTGATGGAAAAGTTGAAAATAGAGGCCCTCCCATGATTATGGGTCCAGTTGATTGGCTTAATAAGTATGAATATATTTAATCGAAATCTTGGCAAGATTTTTTTTATGGGGGTGATTCTATTGAAGAACTGAAACAAGTTGTAATTAATATGTCAGAAGGGATGAAAAGGAAATCCATATTTTATGAGTTCCCTTGCTAGAAGGATCTATTAATATCTCACCTATTATATCATATGATGCACATCTTTGAAAATGTCCCAAATTCAATATTTCGGCATATATCAGGAAAAGATAAGGACACCTTGTCTTCAAGGAGATATATTTCTCTTTCATGTACCAAATTTGATAGAAACTATTTGTGGCCAAATAGGGAAAATGAAGCATATTCATAAACTCCATGGATTTTGAAAAATAAAGAGCTAGACCATCTAAAAAATGTCATACGTTCAATAAGGAAACCTGTTGGCTATGGGTCATCATTGGTTAAATATCTTACAGTTGATGGACATATCATAGGATTCATAATTTTAAGAAGGTATTATATATCATCATTTAACTTTTATTGGTAGTATTGATTAGGTCCTAAATATATGCTTATATTCTATCGTGTGAAAAAAATAACTAATGACCTTTCATAAATGTCTTTGACAACATATCATGCCATTGGAAATTAGGGGGGATTCATGTCTTACCGTTGACTTGAGGAATTCCATAAGTCAGTTGTCAACATTTGCAAGATATGTGGTATGAAATGTTCATGTCTCAGAGACATAGAGATATTGTATTTTGTTTTGATTTTTTCCCTAAAGGTTCATACTAATTTACTATTCTTATATTAGGTGGGTGACATCCAAGGAGATCCACAAATGTGAAGTGCCAAAATGGAAGAAGGGAATTGCAGAAATTATATGTGTAATTGAGAAGGAGCTCCCTCCAAGTTTCATGGACCTACAAGTCCATTTACTTATACACCTAGTCGATGACATTGAATTGGAGGGTGTCATATCAACTAGGTGGATGATTTTCTTTGAGAGGTATATGAAAAATCTAAAAATCTATGTACGACAAAAGGCATATCCTGAGGGTTGCATGGCTAAAGGGTATGTATTGAATGACGATTTTTTATTCCTATGTGAATTCCTTGGTAAGTATTTCAAAGATGGGCCATGCTTTTGGGATGAAGAATGAGCATCAGATATTATTGATGGAGAAAAACCAAAATCTAATGGTGTTCAAGTAGAAATTAGTAAGTAAACTCATTATCATTATGGTTTTTTTTTATTGTAATCATTAATTTACTCTGTAATTTATTTTTCAAATTAACAAAATGGCCTTTGGAGTTTGAAATAAACGTGTTGATATGTAATAGGTGTAGATGAAAGTGTTATACTTGACAAGTTCATTCTGTACCACATGGACTTTATGAAAAAATAAATTGATTTGTATGATAAAAAGAGAGAAGAAGTGTTAGAAGCAAGGAGACAATTTAACAGATCGAACCCAAGGAATACCCCATTTCCTACTGATTTGCAAGGGGAATGGGGAAAAAATTGCACACTAGAATGGGCTACTGAACAAATTCAAAATAAAATAGAAGATACAAGTATAGATTCAAACATAATATAATATGAAATCAACATGTCTAGAGGATGTGAAATAAAGGCATAGTTGGAATTTTACAAAATGTTGTTTCCTTACAATTTTGACACTATTAACTATTTTAATATTCATCATTATATTTGTTTTAACTGAAATAAATGGTCTTTCACAGGAAAGGAAATATCCAGCAATGTGGGCATATGGTCGAGATTATTGTGTAGAACGTGTAGATGTAAAGAGATGATCCTTCGATTTTGGAATCATGGTTTACTTCAAGCAATCCAGTCAATCAAGCTCAAAAGATAAGAATATTATTGAAGGAAATCTACAATATGTTGGGAAAATACAAGAAATTATTGAGTTAGATTACCGCTCTTTTAAATGCTATATTTTTAAGTGTAGATGGTATGAATCATTTGAGAAGACATGAAGACATGACACCCATAGTGGATTGTTTTATATAGATTCTTTTAGCACCATGATTTTCATAGCTAGAGTTAGAGGTTTGTCCAGAAGTTTTTAGAGCCATGCCCTAGTCTTGGGAAGACCAAGGCTTTCCTAAAATGAATCATAGTAAGTGTGTTTTTTAGAAAGTCATTGATCAAATAAGGGTAATATGCATGTAAATAGAGAGTTAAGTCATATGTTGAGTAAAAAAGTGTTGTGTCTATCTCACGATACACCATCAAGGGGTATAAGAGTCCACCATGTTGAAGATATGTAAAGGTCCTTGTGTCCTAAGTTTAAAATCATGTCACAAATTGGGGAATAATGTGTCAAGGTCGAGTCATAGATTAGAGATGAAGCTCATATCAAAGGAGGTATCATGGATCATCATCACACATGATGAGGTCAGAAAAGGGACATTATTGCACCCCATGTTATTTTACTATTATCAAGTTTCAAAAGGTGCGCGCTACTCAAATTTGTTGCGCATGTTACTCAAATCGGCTTGAGAGGTATTATCATATTTGGAAAAGTACTTTCTTTTAAATTTTATCTCCTTATCCACTCTTATATGCATACTTTACACCTTGTGTTTGTTTTCACTCCATTCACGACATGTGAATAATCCATAGTCTCCCAATAAAACTTCAAATATTTCTGCTATGCAAACGATCTCCCTCGCTACATAAACGTTGTGCAGGTTTCCTCGTTATGCAAACCCTATTTCTGCAATTCGCTATGCAAAAGCTTGTTACTCTTTGTTTATTGCGCATCTTTTGAATTCCCCTTTATCATTGTGCAAAAACCTTTGAGCCCATTATTTATGATATTCTAACCCTTTCATAGTTCACCTCTCATACAATGAAGGTTTGTTTCTCTTATCCAATCTAAACCCTAGCACTGTTGGCTTGCTGCGCAAGCTTCCTGTTGAGTTTCAATATATATTCTCCTTAAACAGTTTGAAATTGACCTTGCAAAGATGACATCATAGGAAAATAAGAAATAAAAGGGAGGAAATGTGTTAAGATATGAACGCCAAGAGCTAACCCTGGTAAACTCAGACCCTGCATACAGGGTGTCATTTGAGAAAACTGTGTGTATGAGATTTTGTGAAAGGATCTAGGGATATAATGTGCAGTTGACCAAGGCATTCTCCCCAAAATTTAATGGTGTCAACACATTCATTTCAGGGGTCACCTTTCTAGTATCAGAAGATACCATATCAGTTTCCACAGAGATTCCCATACAGGGAGAGAAATGATTTAAAGGTATGCCACTGGAGCTTATGTTTTACATTTATTTCCTTAAGCCTCAGTATAGAAAGCAGAAAATTGGTGCCACTATCCCAGGGAGTATCTTTTGAAACCCTATGAGAATATTTTGAGAGTAATCCAAAGGTATTTTACTTGTGAGGGTAGGTTTGACAGGGTTTATCAATACCACATAAGGATCCTCATGCATTTCATGGGGGAATGTTCTCTAAAATAGGGTTGACCAGCTTAAGAGTAGCTTGTTCCATTTCTCCTTGGTAAAGTTGTTAGTGTTTGAGGAGATTAGGAAACTGCACAGGGATTGGGATTCTTTCTTAGCATTAGCAAATATCCCCTTGGACCCCAAAGGAGATACCCCTCTATCTGTTAAAATAATGGCCTCTAAAATTTCAAGTCATGAAAGAAGAGATGTGGCAGAACAAGGAAAGAGAAAATGAAAGGAGGTTGAGGGCTCATCACCAAGCCAACTAGTTTTGAAAAAGGGTAGTATGATACAGTTCATTGATGAGACAAAAGAGACAAAGATACCTAGTATACCAACCACAAGGGAGGGAAACTGCTAGAAGGATTCCCACACCTACAGTCCAGACATAATTTGTTGAGGTTGTAGCTTAGGAGATGGATGAAGAACAAGTTAAATCAACAAAGAAACACTCAGAGTTTAGGGGAATGCAAAAACAAATCAGGAAGGCTCAGCATGTGATAGCTCAGTTTTTCCAAGTAAATAGAGAATTAAGAATGAATCTAATAGAGAAAGTTCATGAGCCATAGACACTACAGGTGAAGACAGATATTAAAAGTGAAACATCAAAAGGAAAGGGAATTTTGCAAAACCCTAAGACCATAGTTGTATCCAAACCCACAACACCTCTGCCAATATCCTCAGCCAGGAAGAATAGTTCATAGATACAGGGAAAGCTAACAGCAAGTGAGAGACCTCCTACTTCACCCACAGAAGGAGAAAAGAAAATGAGATGGCTTAATAAATAATTGAGGGAAGCTCAAGGTCAAATAATTTAGCTCAGGTAAGAAAAGAGGATATCAGATGACAGAGCCATGAAACACTTTAAAGAATGCAAACCAACCAGAGAAAATTCCTATGCAGCCCTTTCCAATGCCCAGTCAAAATTGAAGAGAAATGCAGCCCTGTTCAGGCAAGTGGGAAATTTGAAGGTAGAAATCTTAACACTAAGGAAGGAAAACATGCATCTTAAACAAATGTTGCAATTGAATGGTGAAGCCAGAAGAGGATTATAACTACTTGCAGAAGTAGTAGAAATATGACTGAAGCAACTTCACATTTTTGTCGTTTTGGGTATGTGACCATCTCAAATTTTGTTCATGTCATAATAGTTGTGGAAAACATGCAATTTGATATGGGGGAAAGGTTTTACAAGGGTGATAGCAGAAACATTTTCTGGGCGCAAAATGTTGTTGGATTGGTAAACTGTCATACACAACATTTGTGTAGTGAGGCCTCGCTACGCAAATGTTGTAGGCATACGTGATCAGCAAGAACATTGGTATATGATTGGAATATGAGTGTTGAAACAGATATGATCCCCCTGGTCACTTGATACCATTTGGATCTTCACAATTTTCAACAAAAGGAGTATGCTACCCAAAGTTGCTACACAAGTGTTGTAGGTAGCATTTGCGTAGTAGAAATTACAACTTGATACTCAAAGGTGGAAGAGTTGTCCAGCAATGCATAGGATGAATCAAGATGCTTTCCACATACACCTGATGACTCATAAACAAAATATATTCGAAATGTACTTAGATATATGATTATATTAGATATTTTTATTTTTCATTAAATGTGGTCAAACGAATTTACTATTTTTAGTAAATATTGTTTAGGAGTTGTTCTCTTCTATGTAACCAGATACACCATTGTAGGAAGTCGTAGTTTGACTCCTAGTAGCCTAGTGTGGAAATAGGCTTTTATATATTTGATCATTTTTATGTAAAGGGGGAGAGTTGGAAAAAGTATAGACATTTTGATCCTAATTGTAATTTTTCTGAATCAGAAAGAAATACAAATGTAGAAGTCCTAAACTTTTTATGAAAAATATTCTAATGGTGGTGATATAAATATTGTACTCTTATCTTTGTATGTACTTCTTGCGTCCTTACTTTCATCTTCACTTTTATTCTGTTTAAATTGGATAATTAAGGGTCTAGAATTCATCTAGTGGTGCTCTAGACTTAAGTGATTTAAACTTTGTTTATCTTCTTAACTAGGTCATAATTCATCTTTCATGGTGCTCTGATTTTGTTATGTGTTTCTTTTCCTCTTTCACCCTACATAATCAAACTCAAAACTGAAATTTCATCATCTTATTTAGCCTTTGTTCCTCTGGGAATTTATACCTATCATTCATTGTTTTCTTTTGTTTTTAAGGGTTGACTCCATAGCCCAAGAGATATTATACCTCCTTGCCAACAAACCTTGAACAAACTATATCAATCATCTAAAAATAGCCATTAGTTTAAAGACAAATCTATCTATCAGAGATCAAGTCTTAGAGAGAGCCCTCTCTAGATTGGAAAGGCTAGTTTCTAGTCTTAAAGTTGGTTTGTAGGTTACCTTTGTAGATTGTTTCTTCAGCCCAACAATTTACTCAGCGATAACATTTTGGTGTTGTTTCCAAGGAACGAAGGTGAAATATTCCCTGCGATAAAATGACAAAATTCAGATCTGAGTACTAATGGTGAATAGTAGTCAGACATAGAAAGGTTGTACACCATTCACCTGGCGACTCCATTTTCAAGAATATAGAGTTCAGAATTTTCATGGCGACTCCACTGTCCAAAAAATCAGTAGCCTAAATATTTTATTGGTGACTCCACTGCATCAAGATGGATTCTAAATATACAAGGTATGCTCCTATGAATCGATCTCATATACCTGGTTTTCCAAATCGTCTTCCTCACATATATTGACAAACCTATTTTCCAAAATTCAAAGATGAAGAAGGTGATGATGCTGCTTTGCATTTAATCAAGTTTCATATGCATGTACATAAGATAAAGGTTAAATTTCATGAATATTTTCTTATGAATATGTCCATGGCTTCTCTAGAGGGAAAACAAGTTTCTAGTATGAAAAGTTACCAGCTGCTAGCATATGTTCCTTAAAGGATTTTCACACAGTGTTTTTTGAACATTTTAAGGAATCTTGTCCATTATTGTTGTTGGTGGAAAATTGTTGTGAACATTTTGAGAGTTTTATTCAATACTTAGAATATGTTTATGATGATGATGTATTCATGGATCATGATATCATAGAATCTTTTCAAGAAAATCGTTTTCATCATAAAGATAATCAGGAAAATGTCCATCAAACAGAGGTTTTCCCTTCAGCTAAAAATGAAAAAAGAAGAAACCCTGATGTTGAGTTTCATGTTTTTTTTCCTGAGTTTGATGAACATATACAACAACCTTGTCAAATGTCATGTAACCAATAAGAACCAGTAGAGACTAGATGCTATGGTAATCAGGAAAATTTTCAGCAGATTATAGCTTCTCCTTTGGTTGAAAATGTAATGGATCAACATATTGATGAAAGTCGTGTTTCATCCCCTGAAATTGGTGAAGACTTGTAGCAGTTTTGTCCATTTTTGTGTGACCAAAAGAAACATCATGGTAGTCAAACAAATTGTTCTTCGATCCTTTCATTTTTTGAAACTTCATGTACATAAATTTTAGGTAGTAAGCCTACATCTGATAGTATTCAAATAAATTCACAGGAGGATAAACATGATATGAAACAAAATCTGCTAATAAACTCTCCTTTACAAGACAATTTCATCACTGAGTTTCAAAGAGACAACAAAAAAGAGTAAGATGTTTTATATCCCTCGAAAGGTGCATAAATTATTCATGAATTTATATCTTTTGAATTGACGAATTCAAAAAAATTTAAAGGTCAAGATGAAATCCTTGTTGAAATACATGAAGGAAAATTTTCAAGTTTTTCTCAAACACATGAGATTTCTATTTCATCTAAATTCATTCAAGAATATACAAAGCCTGTGCTTGTTGTGGATGATGTGAAAATTGAACATATTGTTGCACTCCAGCTTGAAAAGGGTCAACCGAATGAAAGATTTTCTTGTATTTTTGTTGATTGTTAATAAAGGAAAACAATCATTCATGATCTTCAAGATTCTTATACAAATCTATTGGAATCATCAATAGAAATGAATTTGGTGTTGTTCATAAGAAATGAAGTAAGTCATTGTTGGAATGTGGAGTTGTCACACTTTAAGTTTTTTCTTTTTTGGGGAAGTTGAATACATGCTTCAGTTAAGTTTCCATCTATTGGATTGGTTGCATTGGCATTATTGTATCACTTGATGTAACAATTATTTCAGCATAATAGAGTAGGATTGTGTGCAATAATCTTGAAGATCAAGCATCCTTAACAGTTGGTTTTCAGCATGAGGTTCTCAGTGTGGTTTTTAGTAGTTATCGGTTTTTAGTGTTTAGAATTTACTTTTCAACAATGAGTTTACAATATAGTTTGCAGTTTGCTTGGTTGAGGATTGAAACAGGTTGCAGACAGGGTTTTCGATCAGCCCTATGTTTAGGAACATAGTCTATTGTTCTTTGCTACCTCATAGGGAGAATAACATCTCCATTGGAGCCAACTGTTAGCACCACGATTTTCATAGCTAGAATTAGATGATTGTCTAGAAGTTTTTAGAGTCATGCCTTGGTCTTGGGAAGACCAAGGAATTCCTAAAATGAGTCATAGTAACCGTGTTTTTCATCTATTCATTGATCAAATAAGGGTAATATGCATATAAATAGAGAGTTAAATTATAGGTTGAGTTAAAAAGTGTTGTCTCTATCTCATGATACACAATCAAGGGATATAAGAGTCCATCATGCTGAAGATTTGTAAAGGTCCTTGTGTCCTAAGTTTAAAATCATGTCACAAATTGGGGAATTATGTGTCAAGGTCGAGTCATAGATTAGAGATGAAGGTCATATCAAAGGAGCTATCATGGATCATCATCACACCTAATGAGGTCATAAAAGGGACATAATTTCACCCCATGCCACTATACTATTGGAAAGTTTCAAAAGGTGCACGTTCCTCAAATTTTCTGCGCAAGTTACTCAAATCGGCTTGAGAGGTCTTGTCATCTTTGGGCAAGTACTTTATTTTAAATTTTCACTCCTTATCCACTCTTATATGCATAGTTTCCACCTTGTTTTTATTTGCACTCCATTCACAACCTGTGGATAAGCCATAGTCTACTGAGAAAAATTCAAATATTTATGCTACACAAATGATCTCCCTCGCTGTGCAAATGTTGTGTAGGTTTCCTCACTACGCAAACCCTATTACTGCCATTTTCTACGCAAAATTCTATTACTCTGTGTTCGTTGTGCATCCTTTGAATTATCCTTTATCATTGTGCAAAAACCTTTGATCCCATTGTTTATGATAGTCTAACCCTTTCATATTTCACTTCTCATACAATGAAGGTATGTTTCTCTTATCCAAGCTAAACCCTAGCACTATTTTCTTGTTGCGCAAACTTCCCTATTGAGTTTCAAGATATATTCACCTTGAATAGTTTGAAATTGACCTTGCCAAGATGACATCACAGGAAACAAAGAAATAAAAGGGAGGAAATGTGGTAAGATATGAACCCCAAGAGCTAACCCTAGTAAGCTCAAACCGTGCATACAGGGTGTCGTTTGAGCAGGTTGGGTGTGTGAGAGTTTGTGAAAGGATCCATAGATATAATGTGCAGTTGACCAGGGAGTTCACCCTGAACTTTAATGATGTCAACACAATCATTGAAGGGGTCACCTTTCCAGTATCAGAAGAGACCATATCAACTACCACAGAGATCCCCATACAGGGAGAGAAATGGTTTAAAGGTATGCCTCTGGAACTTATTTTTTACATTGATTTCCTCAAGCCTCAATATAGAAAGCATACAATTGGTGCCATTATCCCCAGGGAGTATCTTTTGGAAACCCATGAGAATATTTTGAGAGTAATCCAAAGGTATTTTACTTGTGAGGGTAGGTTTGACAGGGTGTATCAATACCACATAAGTCTCCTCATGCATTTCACAGGGAAAATATCTCTAAACTTACCCTTTTACCTCTATAAAAGCCTAGGAAAAATGGCAGAGAAAGTCCAAGCCAAGGTTGACCATCTTAAGAGTATATTGTTCCATTTATCCTTAGTAAAGATGTTAGTGGTTGAGGAGATTAGGAAACTGCACAGGGATTGGGATTATTTCTTAGCATCAACAAATATCCCCCTGGACCCCAAAGGAGATACCCCTCTATCTTCTGAAAGAATGGCCTCTAAAATTTCAATCCATGAAAGAAGAGATGTTGCATAACAAGGAAAGAGAAAATTAAAAGGAGTTTTAGGGCTCATCACCAAGACAACCAGTTCTGAAAAAGGGTAGAAGGCTATAGTTCACTGATGAGCCAAAAGAGACAAAGACACCTAGTAGAACAACCACAAGGGTAGTTGTTAGAAGGTTTCCTACACCTACACTGTAGACAAAATTTGTTGAGGTTGCAACTCAGGAGATGGATGAAGAAAAATTTAAATCATCAGAGAAATACTTAGAGTTTAGGGGAATGAAATAACAACTTAGGGAGGCTCATCATGTGATAGCTTAGTTTTTCCAAGAAAATATAGAATTAAGGAAGAAGCTAGCAGAGAAAGTTCCTGAGCCATAGACACTACAGGTCAAGACAGATCTTAATAGTGAAACAACAAAAGGAAAGGGAATTTTTCAAAACCCTAATATCACATTTGTAGCCAATCCGAAGACACTTATGACAAGATCCTCAGCTAGGAAGAATAGTCCGGAGTATCAGGGAAAGCTAGCAACAAGTGAGAGACCTCCTACTTCACCCATAGAAGGAGAAAAGAACATAAAATGGCTTAATAAGCATTTGAGGGAAGATTAATATCAAATCGTTCAGCTCATGGAAGATGAGAATGTCATATGACAGAGCCATGAAACACTTTAAAGAATGCAAAACAACCAGATAAAATGCATGTGCAACCCTTTCCAATGCCCAACCAAAATTGAAGAGAAATGCAGCCCTGTTTAGACAAGTGGGAAATTTGAAGGTACAAATATTAACACTAAGGAAGGAAAACATGCATCTTAAACAAAGGTTGCAATTAAATGATGAATCCAAAAGAAGATTAGAACTACTTGCAGAAGTAACAAAAATATGACTGAAGCAACTTTACATTTTTGTCTTTTTGGGTATGTGACCATCTCAAGTATTGTTCATGTCATAATATCTATGGAAAACATGCAATTTGATATGGGAGAAAGGTTTCACAAGGGTCATAGCCCCCAAGTCACTTTTTTCCATCTGGATCTACACGATTTTCAGAAAAAGGAGTCTGCTATGCAAGTGTTTTAGGTATCATTTGCGCAACAGAAATTCCAGCTCGCTACGCAAAGGTGGCAGAGTTTTCCAACAATGCATAGGGTGACTCAAGATTCTTTCCATATACACCTGATGACTCATCAACACAAATATATTTAAAATGTACTTTGATCTATGATTCTATTAGATTTTTTTTTTTGCATTAAAGATGGTCAAATGAATTTACTATTTTTAGTAAAGATTGTTTAGGAGTCGTTATCTTCTATGTAACTAGATCCACTATTGTAGGTAGCAGTAGTGTGAATCCTAGTATCCTAGTGTGGAAATAGGCTTCTATATATTTGATCATTTTTATGTAAAGGGGGAACGTTGGCAGAAGTATAGAAATTTTGATCCTCATTGTAATTTTTCTTAATATGAAAGAAATACAAATGCAGAAGTCCTGAACTTTTTATGAAAAATATTCTAATGGTGGTGATATGAAGATTGTAATCTTATATTAGTATGTACTTCTTGTTTCCTTACTTTCATATTCACTTTTCTTCTGTTTAAATTGGATAATTAAGGGTTTAGAATTCATCTAATGGTGCTCTAGAATTAAGTGATTTAAACTTTGTTTATCTTCTTAACTAGGTCGAAATTCATATTTCATGGTGCTCTAATTCTGTTATGTGTTTCTTTTCCTCTTTCACCTTTCATAATCAAACTCAAAACTGAAAGTTCATCACCTTATTTAGCCTTTGTTCCTATGGGAATTTCTACCTACCAGTCATTGTTTTCTTTTGTTTTCAGGGGTTGACTCCATAGGCCAAGAGATACTATACCTCCTTTCCAGCAAACCTTGAAAAAACTATCTCAATCATCTAAGCCTAGCCATCAATTTTAAGACAAATCTATCTATCAGAGATCAAATCTCAGAGAGAGCCCTCTCTAGAATGGAAAGGCTAGTTTCCAGTCTTAAATTTGCTTTGTAGGTTACCTTTGTAGATTGTTTCTTCAGCCCAACAATTTACTCAGTGATAACAGATTCCTCAAGTTTCCTACTAGAGGATAACGAGCCTTATGTTCTACCAATTAATTGTGAGCAGGTATTTATTTAACTCAAACAAGAAGAAATAGTGATCAATAATTTGTTAATGCATTGTTTATTGAGAATATATACATGTGTTTATTAATCAATAAAATTGTTATAACATATGTCTAATATATGCATGTACTCGTTCATGTGCAGGTATTTTTCTATGAAGATATTTTGGACTAGAAATGGATGTTTGTTGATACTGAGAGGGGGGTGAATCAGTATCAAGTAAAATTTAAAAACCTTTTCCAACTTATACTTAAACCATTCAATTATATCCAATGAGAAATGAACAATAGTATAAGAGTTACACCAATACACCACAATACACCATGC
>ML800657.1:92283-102824 GCA_009831015.1 Picea engelmannii
AGCATGATGTATACTATCCATCCATGGGTGTTGTATCTTCATTTTCATTTTCCTTCATGTCCAAATAACTTCATCAATCTTCTGGTCCAAAACCCATGACTAGGGTTGACATCAATGACAACAACCAATCTTCCAACAATGTTTGTCATACATTGTGATCCAATATTAAGACATGTATTTGACGATGCATTAGTGGATACTGAGAAAAACAATGATGGCCAACAAAATAAGAGAGAGGGATTAGAGAAAATCAAATAAATTGACATCCAAGATGATGTTGAAGATGGTTATGTTTAGGCACAAGAAGACAACAATCCAAAGTTAGATGATGTTATGGAAGACAACAATATGGATGGTATAGAAAATGATGATCCAAATACATTTGGTAACAAAATGGATTGTTTACAGTCAAATTTCAATGATGATGAATATGATGCAGGTCAAGATGAGGATGATGATAATATTAACTACTTGAAACATCATATGAACATTGTCAATGATACACTAGATGAAATTGTTGCAAACAATGATGTTAATGACCAAGACTTCTAAATTTTCAGAATTATTTGTAATCCATGTTTAAAAAATGATGATTCTTATGTCCTAAACTTTGAAATGGTTCAATATTATTTGTGTCAATACAAATTACCTATTTCAATATCCTTAAAGTGTTCAAGATATGGTATACATTGTTGGCATTAAAAATAGGATTACTTGGATGCTTCTTCCATTCATTTTGTATCAACATATGTTCATGAAGACACAAAAGTTAATAAAATATTAATGCACATATCTCACAATGATTTGAATAAGAAACTTTGTTAACTTCATTATTTTTATATTGTTTTAATTTTAATGTTAGGCATAATTTTTTATTATGTATTATTAAGAAATAAACATAAAATAATTAAACAAAATAAAATATTTTAATCACCTAGAATTAGGTGAAAATTTAATAAATTAAAGCTCAATTTTAGTTTCCTATTTCATATCAAAACATGAATATTCAATCTCAATGATTTCACTGAGTCTTAAAACCCTCTCATACCATCAATGCATTCGCATAGTCTAACCATGTAAAATTTCAATGCATACAATCACATTTTGAAGAAATTTAAACATTGGCCCCATTCACTTCTCACTGTGCTAGGTTGGTTGATGACATTGCATATGGGCGTGTTGGAAGACATTCCATGACATTTC
The DNA here is from genome assembly GCA_009831015.1 of Picea engelmannii. Taxonomy (NCBI): domain Eukaryota; kingdom Viridiplantae; phylum Streptophyta; class Pinopsida; order Pinales; family Pinaceae; genus Picea; species Picea engelmannii. Next base: position 93,487 of record ML800657.1, read on the forward strand.
AAGAGAGTTACAACCAATATTCTGTATATGGGAATGATGAATGATGAAAATGAGACTGGATAATGAAGGTTCATGCAAACATGTAGGATGTCGAAGATTATGTGGGGACGTCATGAATCCTTGAGTCTTGAAACCATCGCATACTATCAAGGCATTTGTCTTGTCTAACCATGTCAAATTTCAATGCATACAGGCACAGTTTGAAGAAATTTCAACGTTGGCACCATTCACTGCTCAACATGCGGCGTCAATGGGTGACATTGGTGATGGGCGTGTTGGAAGACATTCCATGACATTTCAAGAGAGTTTCGACAAAGATTCTATAGATGGGAATGAGGAATGATGAAAATGAGATTGCATGATGAACATTGATGCAAACGTTGATGATCTCAAAGATTATGCAAGGACATCAGGCATCCTTGAGTCTTGAAACCCTCGCATACCATCAAGGCATGTGTCTACTCTAACCATGTCAAATTTCAATGCATATAGGCACAATTTGAAGAAATTTAAACATTCACCCCATTCATTGGTCATTGTGCAACATTGATGGATGACATTGGTGATGGGAGTGTTGGTAAAATACATTCCATGACATTTCGAGAGATTTTTGACAAAGATTCTATATATGGGAATTATGACAATTGATGACAATGAGACTACATGATAAACGTTGATGCAAATGTGGATGATATCAAAGATTATGTGAGGACGTTATGAAATATCCTTCAATCTTAAGACCCCCGCATACCATCAAGACATATGTCTAGTCTAAACATGTCAAATTTCGACGCATGTAGGAACAATTTGAAGAAATTTCAACATTGGCCCCATTCACTGCTCACCGTGCAACATTAGTGGATGACATTGGTGATGGACATGTTGGTATATGTTCCATGAAATTTCAAGAGAGTTTCGACAAAAAAATATGTAGATGTGAACGACGAATTATGAAAATGAGACTACATGATGAGCGTTGATGCAAACATGGACGATCTCAAATATTATGTCGGGACATCAGGAATCCTTGAGTCTTGAAACCATCTCATACCATCAAGGAATGTGTCTAATCTAACCATGTCAAATTTCAACGCATACAGGAAGAGTTTGAATAAATTTCAATGTTGGGCCCATTCAGTGCTCACCATTTGGCATCGGTCGATGACATCGATGATGGGCGTGTTGGAAGAAGTTCCATGAAATTTAAAGAGAGTTCAAACAAATCCCTAAATACCCTAACCCCTAATCCATTGATCCTTAAATCATTAATCCCTATTCCCTAAACCCTTAAGCCCTCAACCTTAGTTAATCACTAATCCCTTAACACAAAATCCATAAATCCCCTAACCCCTAAGCCATCGACCATTAAAAACTTAAACCCTAATCCCTAATCCCTTAATCCATAAAAATATATGCTCTAATCCATAAAAATTAATCCCCTAAGCCATTAACCATTAATCCCTTAAACCCTAACCCTTAATCCCTTAACCTTTAATACTTGTGCTCCAAATCCATAAATCCCATGATCCTTAAAGCCCCTATCCACTTAACCCCCAACACCTCAACTAATTAACTATTTAGGCACATCCAGTGCTAAATCTGTTGCTAAATCTAGCTCTATTTTTGACATTATTAGTGCCTAATTTAGCACTTGCATGTTTTGCTCGGTGCAAAAAACACCAGAAATAGTGCCATCCCTATAAATAGCACCGACGTTTTCAAAAAATTGGATAAAAATATACTAAAACAATCTTTGGAAGAAAAAAAGGGAGAAAATCACAATGATTTGTTGTAGTGACTCCTGAACTACCCTTAACATCTATAGAACAAAAATGCCAATCTTTCAGGATAGTGAACAAAATGTCCACAAACTTCTTCCCTTCACACATGGTCTCCTAGATCAATACTGATCCAGGATCTTTTCATCGTGAATTATAAATAATTGTATTAAATGAGAATAAATTAAAGTGCACCATTAAAGAAGGGAAAACTAAAAAATGAAGAGACATAAGCATCAGATCTGAACACAAAAACTTGATAATGGAGTTCGTCCCTGGTGGACTATGTCTTTGGGCCCTTCTCTCAAATGGGTAGGCTCTTTCATTAACTCGGCAAAAGAATTTGGAAAATACATAAAAATACCACATTCTGAAATCAAGTTGCAGAAATATTGCTCAGATCAGAAAACATACATCACCACTGAATTTGTGGTGTTGAATTACCCAAAAATGACTGTCTCCACACCTCGATTCGACTTTGGCACTCCTATGCCCAAGAAGAATTTTGTCTTGGTTTTTGTGCCCTCTGCAACCTACAATGATGACAATATATATCTCGAAATTTGTGCATGTAATCGTATGGTATGGTTGTGCCTCCCCCTTCCAGCTGGGTGGAACCCGACTTAAATAGCAAAACGACATATGGATTTTTGAACGAGCTTCATTTGTGAGTTGGTTGTTGGTACTATTATTAAAGTGTTAATATGGGGGGAGGTCCCGGTGTCAAACCTGCAGGCCTCCCTTTTGGGCTAATGGTTATAACCCCTACCAATTTTGGAGATTGGATTCTATAGTCAGTGGATGTCACTAGATACGGCGAACCTCCGCTAGATTTGGCAGGGTACGACCCATATATTTTTTTGAGTTTTCAGTTACGGGTCGTCCTTGGGCATTTTGGCAATGCCACGTGTCACCTGCTAATTGGGCCACGTGGCATATGTTGATTATTCCACTTATTTTCTTACATTGTTGTCTCATCAATCTGTACCTGACACGTGGTGCTTCCTTGGTGGTGCCACATGGCATTTCTTGGGGGTGACACATGGCACTTTTCTACTAGTCCATATGGACCCTTGAAAATCCCATTGGCAGGTGACACATGGAAGCCTCTGGTGCTGCCACGTGGCATGTTGATGTCAGCAATCGTCATGCTGATGTCACCCTTCCATGTCAACAGTATGGACGATGATGTAGCCCTTGTTGACTTGACTTGTTTGACCACAACTTTGACCGCGAATATCTTCCAAACCGTAACTTTGTTTGACAAGATGTTTGCGTCGTTATAAATATTGTGGCACGCTCTTCATGATCATGCCATTTTCACTGAGTTTTGGGAACTTTGAATTTTTTCCCTTTCTCTGTCTACTAAAGCCATTCTGAGCATTCTAAGTTGCCTTTGTGAGTTCTGAGTTGTTCTTTGCTTTCTCTAGATTCTTTTTTTATCACGCCTTCCCACTGAGAGCTTTTTGGACCACCAAAATATTTCATCAATCAACAGGTAAGTGAGGGAAAATTCCCCTCACTTTGTCCTTCTCGATCCACTTTGCCTTGCTTGGATGTGTGCCTTTTAAGCCTACTTGAAGATAATCAACATCACCTCTACATGAAGTCCTCTTCCTCCTCTCTAGGATGATATCTTCATGTAGCTCATCCAAGTAATCAGGTGAAAACTCATCAACTGATGGTATTGAAACTTCCCCGTCTTGATCCATGATTATGGGAGGCTAAAAAAGTTTCAAGTTCTCAACATTCACAACTGAGTAAATCTGCATATAACGTGGAAGATCCAGATGAAAAGCATTGGTACCACTTTTCTCCAAGCTAATCAAGGGTCCATAATGAATGGGCTTGAGTATCTTTCCTTCAACCTTTAATCTCTCCTTGTTGATGTGAATCCATACCCGGTCTCCAACCTGGAATTGATGATCAACCCTGTGCTTGTCATGCCAAGCTTTATACTTTGCTTGAATTTTCTCCAACTGCTCTTGGACTACCTGGTGTATCTATTGAATCCTCTAGATGAACTTATGGACTCTGTCCTCTGTTCATTCCTCATTTACATCGGAATCTCTCATGTACATCAAGTCCAAAGGAACCTTTGGTAGGTAACCAAAACATGTCTCAAAAGGTGAAATCTGAGTGGATGAATATAAATCTCATTTGTACGCATGCTTTACATAGGGTATCTATTCATCCCATAACTTGGGAGGCTTGCTGCAGTAGCCTCGAAGAAAAAGTACCACTATTTGGTTTACCACATATGTCTTTCCATCGGTTTGTGGATGGAAAGAAGTTCTCCTCTTCAATTTAGTGTCCATAATTTTCCACAAGCTAGTCCAAAAGTCCCCAAGGAATCGAGTATCTCGATCCGATACGATAGATGTGGGTAATCCAAAGTGAACCCAAACATGCTGAAAGAAGAGATTATCAGTATGCTCAACAGTGATCTTCTTTTTACATGGCATCAAGATACACATCTTACTGAACCTATTCACTGCAACATACAAATAATCATGACCCCCTTTGGTCATTAGTAAACCCCCTAAAAAATCCATGGAGACACTTTCCCATGGATGGGATGGAACAATAAGTGGTGAGTATAGCCCCAGTTTTATATTAGTGGGTTTACAAGTATAACACATCACACACCCCTTTACATATTTAGTTATAATTGATTTCATTTGAGGCCAGTAGCAAAACCTTTGCAAATGAGCCACAGTCTTTACTACCCCAAAATTCCTTGACACAAGAGAAGTATGAGCTTCTCGTATTACATGGACTCATTCACTTGTAGGAATACATAGCTTTCCAACATGGTAGAGTAGTTTTCCCTACAGAAAATAGTTCTCTACATGTGCACCAAGGGTTATCTTCTCATGTACTTCTTTAAAATCTTCATCGATGGCATATTGTTCTACATAGCTATCATGATATAAAGAAGTATTCTTCAAAATAACAGAAGCATCAATAGGAGGTCTAGAAAGCATATCAACTACCTTGTTACTTGTACCCTTTTTGTACTTGATTACCAAGTGAAATTGTTGTAGAAAACCCATCCACCTATAGTGTCGAGATTATTGCAATATGGTATATGCTTGAAGATACTGTAAGGGTTGGTGATATGTATGTATGATTGTTTCCTTCCCTAACAAGTATTTATTCCATTTCTTTACACTCTAGACTAATGCATACAACTCTTTATCATATGTAGGATAGTTAACAACAACTTGGTTAAAAGTTTCGGAGTGTTAATAGATAGACTTACGATATTGCATCAATACTACACCCATGGTGTATCCACTGGCATCTGTCTCGATCTCAAAAGGTTGTTGAATATTCGACAGTGCTAATACGGGTGCAGTATTGATCTTCCTCTTCAAAGTGTTGAAAACTTTTTGTTGCTTTCCTTCCCCCTGAAAAGTGTTCTTCACACTGGTTAAGGCATGCAAATGATCAGCTATAAAGGATAAGTTGGGAATGAATATACTCCAATACTGGACTTCATCTAAGAATCTTCGAACTTCGGTTACACTTTTTGGCTCAGGCCAATTTACAATTACATCAATTTTGGAAGGGTCAATTTTCAATTGTCCTCCTCCCACAATACGACCTAAGTACATAAGTGAAGTCTTGACAAATTCACATTTAGATAGTTTTACATACATCTTTTCCCTTTGCAAAGTATCCAATAATTTCTTTACATGCCTCACATGCTCATCCCAAGTCCCGCTAAAACAAATAATGTCATCTAAATATACAATCACAAAGTCATCTAGGAAAGGCCTGAATACATCATTCATCACACACATGAAAGTTATCGGAGCATTACAAAGCCCAAATGGCATAACTAACCACTCAAGCAATCCTTCTTTGGTTTTAAAGGCAGCTTTCCACGCATCATGTTCTGTGAATCTAATTTGATGATATCCATTGCGCAAATCCAACTTAGTGAAATATACAACATTCTTCAATTGATCAAGTAAATCATCTATGCAAGGAAGAGGGTATCGATTTTTCACCATGATTTCATTTAAAGCCCAATAATCGACACACATTCTCCATGTGCCATATTTCTTTGGAACCATCACAATCAAAGAACCACAAGGATATGAATTGGGCCTGATGACCCCTTGATCCAATAATCCTTGTACCTGCTTCTTGATCTCTGTCATATCCACAACTGAAATCTTGTACATGACCACATTAGGAAGAGGAGAATCCTGCTGAAGATGTATCTCATGTTGGATTTCCCTCTTATGAGGTAATCTATCTAGTTCCTGAAAAATATCATCATACTTAGATACAATATCAATTAATTCCTTTTTATGATATCGATAACACCCTTGGAAAGCATCAGATGTCCCGACATATTTCTCTTTGACGACCATGAGTACATATCTCTTATTAGTGTTTATGAGTCTTTTCATTTTCCCTGCACTAACAAGTGTTGTATTTACCCTCATGTTGTGATATCTAACAATATATTTTGTGCCCCCTTTAGTAAGGTGGTATTTGTTCTCATGACAAAAAAAGATTGTTTTTCTATCATAAATATAAGGAATTCCCAACACTATGCCACATATATCAAGTGGTACAACATCCAAATCCACTTCATCAATCAATTTTGAAGCAATAGCAAATCTGATCCTACATTTTTTGGTGACGTTAAGTTTTGATTTATCACATACCCAACCAAGAGGATAAGTCTTCGAATGTGGTTTTGTTTCAAGACCCATTTTCTTGACAAGTGCTTCAGATATTAAGTTTACGTGGGAACCTGAATAAAATAATGTATCTATATTAGTATGTTTAGATACAACTCTTATATGAAATAACTCATTCCTCTTCCGTTCATCAACATCATATTCATCATTAGAACTAGAACTACCATGAAGAGAATCTTTACCTTGTACCTTCTTTATCGTTGTGATGTTTCCTTGATCTCCTGAATCAGAACCAAGATCTTGTTGCACAGTAGCAACAGTCTTTGTCTTCCCCTTTCCACCGAACAATTTTGGTTTCTTTTCCGGATGCAGTTTCCAACAGTGTTCTTCATCATGATCGCTCTTCTTCCAATGAGTGCAATATGGTTTTCCTCCTTCTCTCATCACTGTAGTGGTCTTCTTTTCCTTCCTCTTAAACTTCTTAAAATTATTTTGTGGGAAATTGGAAGGTTTCTTTGTGGGACCTTCTTGAACATGTTTCCCCTTGTTCTCAAGGTGAGTGGATTGCACACAAACTTCATCAAGACTAGTGGGGTTAAGAAAGAGCAAAGTATGTCAAATATAACTGTGAAGTGCACCAATATACTTCATTAAAGTTTCATAAGAATCCAAAGGAATGTTCAATGCAAGAGATTTATTCCTAAATTATTATGTGAATTTTTGTAAAGGTTGTCCTTTACTTTGCCTTAAATTTTGCCATTCCATCATTCCTTTATGTAAATACCCTAATGGATAAAATTACTTCCTTATTGCTGATTTAAATTCCAACCATGAGGAAAGATGCTTACCACACTTAATTTTGTCCTGAAGCTTTCTCGCCCACCATACGAGAGCGGTGCCTTCCAACCGAAGAGAAGTCAGTTGTACTTTAACTTCCTCTTCATCAATATGTTGTACACGAAAATACACTTCAACCCATCGGATCCAATTATCTAGCTTTTCAGGATTAACATCTCCATTAAACATAGGTAAAGCAAATTTTACATCAAGCTTTAATAATGGTTTCTTAAAAGAGGCTTTATGTCTAGAATGATGAGAATGATGAGAATGCTCAGAGGAAGAAGAACTAGAACTCGAAGGTGAAGACAGAGGCTTAGGAGGATCTCCTCCAGCCCCTTGGTTTACCAAAGCATCATCATCTGCATGTGATTCCTTTTTCTTCCCTTTATTATTCATCCTCTTCTCGTAATATCCATACATTTGTTCGACTATTTATGACATGTGATAAAAGACCATGTGAAAGTTTTTCTCCTGTTCATCACATTTGTCCTCTTCTACCATTTTATTCCTTCTGGATACACGACCAACTTCGGGATAGAAAGTCTTTAGAGTTCCTTTACCCTTATTATTCTTGGCCCTAGTAAGCATTCACACTCAACAATTCAAGTAAAATATGACTACTCTGATACCAACATGATGCAATATATTTTCATCGTGACTTATAAAGAATTGTATTAAATGAGCATAATTTAAAGTGCACCATTAAAGAAGGGAAAACTCAAAAATGAAGAGACATAAGCATCATATATTAACACAAAAACTTGATAATGGAGTTCGTCCCTGGGTCCTTCTCTTAAATGAGTAGGCTTTTTTATTAACTCAGAAAAATAATTTGGCAAATACATAAAAATACCACATTCTGAAATCAAGCTACAAAAATAATACTCATATCAGAAAACAAACATCACCACTGAATTCGTGTTAAGCCTTAATATTGGCTCATTACCCCTTAATTGGGGCATATTACATTAGTAATGTTATTTTATTTATGTCAGCTTTATTCCATTAGTTGTAATTATGCCTCCTAGTCTCCTATATATACTAAGGAGACATTTTCATTTGGAATCATCTTGGAATTGTACATTTATGTGGGCATAAGGAGGTTGCCCCCTGGAAGAGTCTTATTATCTGAATTTCTCTCTTTTTCAAGGTGTTTAGTATTTATTTTGAGGTTTTTCTATGCTATATTGATATTTGGTTCTTAACATATGGTATCAGAGCTCAAGGTCTTGGGGTTTCGCTACTACATATGAGACACCTTGGAATTTTCGCTATAACTTTTTTTCTACAACGTTTCAGAAGGAAATTGTTGGAGGATATTTATTAGATGGATCAAGGTATGTTGGGTTAAAATTTCATCTCCTGGGGCCTCATAATTTTGGAGATACTGTCTGTGCAAGATAGGGTTGTGGAATCATCGTGAACTGAGTCATTGCGAAATTTTCACTATAAATTTTTTTATGTAACGTTTCAAACCCTAAAATCCATAGGATGTTCACATAAATTAGTAAGGTATCCATGGTAAAAATTTCATCTTCTGAGTCGTCTTACATTTGTAGATACACCCTGTGGAAGATAGGGTATCTGACTAGTTCTATTGACTAGTCACAAGAAGGTGTTCCAAGTAAAACAATCATAACTTCTTCCTAGAGTATCCAAATTGAGTGATACTAGTTGCATTGGATAGAAGACAGTTTGTAGTATTTTTTATACGAGTTTCATAACTTTGTATCAATTATTTTGTGCGGGGCATGCTATACAAGTGACATCTCCTGGAAAGGCCAAAAATCAGCAAGTTGTGTGGAAGTTACCATAAATTCCACTTGGCACATCCAATTTTGATTAGAACAATGGCATTGCAGAGAATAAATATTAGATAAATAAATAAATAAAAAGTTTCATACACAGAAGGGCCGAAACTTTGGAGATACAGCAGAAGAAATATTGTCTAGCAAAACCACCTCAAAATCAAGGTTCAAAAGTGATACTTGGCCAACATGCCACCCAAAAAGGGAACTTCTACACCAAATAAGCCTCCAGATAATCCTACATGGAC
>ML800657.1:106389-121681 GCA_009831015.1 Picea engelmannii
TCCTCAATCTGATGGACAAACCGAGATAGTGAAAAAATGTCTGGAAGGCTACCTTCGTTGCTTTGTCTCTGATAAACAAACACAATGGTTCAAATGGTTACCCTTGGCAGAATGGTGGTATAACACTTCCTTTCATACTGCAATAAAAATGACACCATTTATGGAACTCTATGGATACCACCCTCCTTCCATAACTTCTTCTCTAAAAGAAAAATCTAAGGTTCAAGCAGTGTAAGATCACATCGAGAATCAACAACAAGTTCTCCAAATCTTAAAGGACAACCTGACCATGGAACATAATCTCATGAAATAACAAGCATATCAACATCTTAGTGAAATAAGTTTTGAAGTAGCGGATTGGGTGTTTTTAAGAATACAACCATAGAAACAGATGTCTCAAGCAAGCCAAAAAGGATAATAATTTATCACCAAAGTACTATGGCCCTTATAAGGTGTTGTAAAATATTGGTACTATGGCATACAAATTGGAGTTTCCTGCATCTTCACAAGTACACCCATTTTTCCATGTTTCATGCTTAAAGAAGGTTATAGGTGACAAGATCCCAGTTCAAACTATATTGCCAGAACTTGACGAGGAAGGAAAAATCATATTGGATCCTGAAGCCATCACTGACACAAGAGTTCGCCAGCTGAGGAATAGATCCATTTCAGAGTATCTCATTAAATGGAGGAAACTACCGACTGAGGATTCCACTTGGGAAGATGAGTCTTTTATACAGAAGCATCCAGAGTTACTCAAGAGTTGCGGAAAACACTTGTCTCAAGGGGAGGGGCATGTTAATCCCTAATATTGGCTCATTACCCCTTAATTGGGCATATTACATTAGTAATGTTATTTTATTTATGTCATCTTTATTCCATTAGTTTTAATTATACCTCCTAGTCTCCTGTATATAGCAAGGAGACATTTTCATTTGGAATCATCTTGGAATTGTACATTTATGTGGGCATAAGGAGCTTGCCCCCTCGAAGAGGCTTATTATCTAAATTTCTCTCCTTTTCAAGGCCTTGAGTACTTATTCTGAGGTTTTTCTATGCTATATTGATATTTGGTTCTTAACAATTAGTAGCGTTGAATTACCCAAAAATGATTGTCTCCATGCCTCGATCCGACTCTGGCACTCCCAGGCCCAAGAAGAATTATGTATCCATTTTCGTGCCCTCTGCAACCTGCAATGATGAAATTATTTGTCTTGAAATCCATGCCCATAGTCGTATGGTACAGTCGCGCCTCCCCCTTTTGGCTGGGTGGAACCCAACTTAAATAGAAAAACGACGAAGAAAAAGGACTTTAATTACGCTATTACTGATTCACCCCCCCTCTCAGTAATCCAACAATATGATGTGGAGAGCGCATTTGGCAGTAATATGTGCAGATTCCAACGCAGAGTTAAATTAATGGTGTTAATTAAGAGTTGGTTGGCATGTACTAATGAGTAAATGAATTGTGGGTGGAGGCGACGTGCATTTACTGCACATCACCTTTACCCCTCCCGTTAATCGCCACCCTAGTCAAGATATTGTTCGATCTTGCTGATGTGTTTATGCTCTGAATTCTTAGTAGAGAGGAATCGCTCGACCATCTTGCATTTTAAGGAATTCGATTACAAGTATGTTCTTTTTTTGGACATTTGTTACTATGCTCTTGTTATGAAATGATTAATGGCTCAAGTGTATTTTTTTGTGCTTTCCTAAGTATTGCAACTGGTAAATTTGTGTTCTTGAAATGAATGGTTCTTCCTGCCATGATATTGAATTCGTAGAAGTTATTGGTCATCCTGGGTGGTAACTCTCTATTATTCTTGTTGGTTTAGTTGGAAGGTTTTTGTTGGTCTTGGGTGGATAGCTATCTTTGCACTTTTGTCACTAAATCCAGTATTTGGCTTTTATGGGTTTAATGGTTGAAGGCATTCTATCACTATGTTTTGTTCGCTTGGGCATTGATTGATTGAATCACTAGGGAACACGAAATGAGGTTCCTTTTCTTCCTCAGCCTTGTCTTCATCTCTGTGTTGTGATTGTTCACTCAAAGAACATGAGGGTTATACCCTGCATGTGTTAAATAACATTTCTAGGCTGGATTAAAGCTTCACCTTCTGTTGTGGCCCCCTTTCATGGATTTGTTACCTGTCCATAAATGAGTCTCTCTATGTATATATCGTTGGCCTCGGGTTTTCACCATTATAAGAGTGGATCTGTTCTCTCTGTGTTGGCTACGGAACAAACCTTATCCCTCATGTCTGAATATTGATAGAGAAGACTAGCCTGGCCTCTTGGGTTTACTACTTGGTTATTCTTGGATGGTTGTATAATTGTCGACTAGTTCAAATATAGGCTCGCCCGGTTGGTCATGTTTCTTGGTATATAGTCACTTCCTATGTTATAACAGTGGTAACCCTAGTTTGTCGATTTCACTTTCAAAGTACACACGGTCACTCTCTTTATAACTCAGTATTGTTTAATGGAAAGGGCCACTGCCCCAATTCAAATTGATGCATGGGTATGTGTGGTTGTCACAACTTGTTAGGTCAATTGATTTTACGACAGTGATAAATTGGTTGGTTGATACACAGTCACTGGTATTTATGCACTAAGGATTGTTTAGATGACATTGGTTACAAATGCTTGATGTTGCTCACACATGTCGCGTTATGTGTATGGTGTTTTCACACAATGAAATACTGGTCATGGTAACTGTGGTTTTCTTTTGGGGCTGAATGATTATTGAACCAAATGACTGTAGAAACTATACCCACCATATCCATATGATTTCTTGATTATATAAGCCTGAGTTTGTACAACATAGTTGATTGCAGTTGGACTAAATCGAAGCAATATCGTATTATATTGATAGCTCAAATCGATGTGTTGATTTATTGCTGTGACTGTGTGTTTGGTTTTGTAAAATGGAGATGTTGCATCGTGGCATTTGGTGGTTGCACACTGTGTTTAGTATGGATAGCTTGGTTTTCACACTTAGGGATACCCACATAGTTTTAAGCACGTTTATTTGTTGCAATCGATCACTTGTTAAAGAAGGCATGTTGTTGATGACAGTCGTGTTAGATGGATGGCCCATCTTTTTAAAGTCACATTGAATTGGGTTTTCACAGTGACAGAGTTACACTTGAATGATTGCATTATTTTGCACATAGCTTGTTTGGAGTGGTGGTTGTTGTCTGTCTGTTTAAATGTCAATTCGGGTGTTGCAATTTGATCTTGATTATTGGGTTTTTCCCTCTATATATGTTAATGAATATCATTGCATTTAAATAATGGGATCGACTGCAATTATTATTGGGTCAAAATTGTTGATGGTTGATGCATCTCTTTTCACAACATGTTTTATGGATCACTTAATTAATTTCATGAACAGTAATCATCTTTCTTCCTTTCCATGATTTCATTTTTTGCTAATTACAAATCCCATCACCTTCCCATTTCATTTTTCACTCCCTGTTATGAGATTGATTACAGTCAAGATAATTTTAGTGTTAAGGCAGTTGAAAGTGACATTGTCTTGTGTGGATTACAGTGATGTTTTATTGGTTTCTTTTCAGTTGATTGTTGTTGTCATTGAGAAGTGACCATGTCTTTTTACCTCCTCATTCTATCATATTTTCACTCAATACAAACCTGTCACATATCCCATAACCCTTTTTCACTCCCTGCTCATTGATTAACAGTAAAACAATTTGTATGGATTGGATTGCATGAGTCTGATACATTGTTGAGCCAAATCTATTTCATATTTTTAAGAGTTGTCATGTATGGTTAATTAAAAGACTATTTGCTAATCGATCACACATGCAGGATGATTTTTTTCAGCCAAGGTAGCCATGGCCAAGGAAACATAGGTAGAGGTAATTGGAACTGAGGCCCAAGAAGGCTCGGGTTCTCCATACATTTTGACGTTGATTCACAAGATCTTGGCCAATTGTTTCATTCTGGATTCTTCATTTGGATTGGGAAGGGAATAGTCCAACCTAGGCCTGGAAGGCCTCCTTTCTAAGCCTCGATATCCCTATACCTCCTCATGTCTCATTACAACTCGAGCTCCGTGAAAATTATGGATGGTAGGAGATTTTCCACCCGACAGTCTCCCAACATCGTGGCTGGCCCAACTTGTACTTGCCTACTCCTCCACCTGTTAACCCCATTTCCCAAGATGCCCCTGACCACTCGCCAGTGAAATCTTCCCATGCTAGAAATAGATTGAAAACTGAGGCCCACCATGCCCTTGATAAAGGAAAAGCCATTGTTTCCCCTTCCTCACCCTCCAATGGCTCTGAAAAATCTGTGTCTTCCCGAATGCATTTGAGGGACAATTCTTCCCACGTGATCAACGAGATTAGGCCTAAAGGCTTTGCACAGCCAAAGTCAAATTCAGGAAAATCAAGAGGTGACAACAACAATTAAGGAAGGTTTGCATCACAGACTGGGAAATATGGCTTTTGAGTTTTTGTTTTATCTATTGTTTTATGACAGTTGACTTCAGGGACCTTTGGACTTCATGTTTTATTTTGGATATATGAGTATTATTTTTGAAATAATTTCAAATTTCATGAGCTAAAATTGCCAAAAGTGAATTTGTTTATGGGAGACACAAGGTGGTGTGTTTTTCTTAAATAATGGTTATGTTATGATTTTTATGATTGTTATGAACTAAAGGAAGTCACAAGAGGTCCCACCTACTAGTTATTATTATTTATGACCCTTATTATAATTATTACTCTTCCCCCTAACTAAAGTTAGTTGAGTCTTTTAATTAACTTATCTAATGAGTTGGTTCAACTACTTCAACCAATTCCAATTTGTTAAAAGCAAAAGGAAAGGGAGGAACAAGAAGAGGATAGAAGCATAAGCATACTAAGCAGGATATTATTGTAGACAACAATATTCAGAGTTGAATCAAATCATTCATACACTTGTTTTTTGGAGAGTCGAGTGGGCACCAATCTGTGGCAAGTTGATCCAACTTTTAGAGTTCAGTTTCGGTTTTTTGTCGGAGGTCCTTTTGTATGTTCCATCAGGGATGTCTAAGTTTGACTTTGGTCCAAGATTTCTGTATGAGATTTTGTAAAGAAAATTAATCTTTGGTGAATTGGAATGAAATAAAGGATTGCTTTATGTCTCATCTGTCTTGATTATCATCTTGGTGTCTTTACTTCTGTTCTTACATTTATTTCAGCAACTGTTATATTCAGACAATTACATAAAAAGTGAATTTCCAGCAAGCTTTTTGTTGATAAAAGACTAGCCTAAGCACTCGTAATTAATACTTGTGAGTTAGGATGTTATTTTTGTTGGCTATAAACATAAGGTGATATTCACATATACTTTGATTTAGCCAAGTAAAGTCTGAAAAATCTATAGTAAGATCATTTCATATATTTTCCTCAACATTTATTTTGGCGACCATACTGGGGAGATCTTCGATATCTCTCTGGTTAAAATTTATACTTGATTTTCATCGATACATATTCCTTTTCTGAAATTGATTCTTTGACTATTTTGCTATTAATGATTGTTCCTGTTGCAAGGCAGCCCAATATTGAGCACAGTCTTCAAGAGCAGACCAACATTGCTTTGAACCTGTTTAACACCATTCAAGACACTGCCAATACTCATGCCGAACTTAATCATTCTTAGGCAGTAGTTGAACGAGATATTAGTGCTCGAGAACAATTGGAGGCTAGACGTAGACAACCTAGAAATCAATAGTAAACCTTGTTTCTTCGAGCTTTGGCCTTTCTTTCATGTCTTTAGACTCTCACGCTTCTAGAAGAAGAAGAGGCTTGTCACCCTAAATCAATCCTATTGTTGAAATAGGAAAACAAAACGTTGTGTTATCTGCCCAATAAAGTGCTCTAAGGAGAAATTTATATGATTCATCCAGCTCATCTTTATTTCCCTCATCTATCATCTACAATATGGAATTTAGTGGTGGCTCAGGTGGCACTAGAAGTGCTCCATCTTCCCAATCTTCATCATCATCGGTGATTGGTAGCATGTACAACCACCATATCCCTGTCCAATCTACTACAAACCCCACCAAAGTCATTAAAAAGTATGGGATTTTTTAGTTTGAAGAAGATGCCACAACCACACCATGGCATGTGTCCTCTCCTCTTAACCTAGAACCTGCTACTCGCCCACTTTCGAATTTTAAAGATAATTTTCATAAGTTTTCATGAAATAACATTGTCGGTACAAATGAACAGATAGTGGCATTTTCAAATGCTTGTCATAACATAGGGGCCAACGACAATGACACTTGCATGCACTTGTTCGTCAATTCCTTGGAAGTAAAGGCTATGACTAATTTCTTTGACCTTCCTCCTAAGATTCTATCTACTTGGGAGGAGTTTATTTATTAGTTCTGATCCACTATGGGCAATCCAAAATCCCTGTTGAGAAGTTAAGGGAATACAATAATGTCACTTATAAAGATGGTGAGACCATCAAGTCTTTCAACTTGTGTTTCACCAAGTTGTACAATCAAATCCCCGAACTTATCTGCCCTTAGAACCAAGTCTCTTTCATGCATTACTACAATGCATTGCCTTCTCCCTACAGTCATAGGCTTGAGGAAAAGGCCATTGATAATCTTGGTTCCGCTCTGCATACTTTCTCATAGTATGAAGAACATCTTGAAAGAACTGGTCTTCCCCAGGGAGAATTAGTTAGACAGATAGACATGTCCGCTCTCTTATAGCTAGTACAAGATATGAACAATCGTATGATAGAATTTGAGCGGAAGGGTACTGTCTCCCCTCTCACCCCTGGAGCTTCATCCTCTTCTACACCCCCTTTTAGGAATCTGGTTGAAAAAAAAATTCATCCTAAATCTATCCTTCCTCGGAGTTGGTGTAAATTTTGTGAGGAACACCACGAATAAACCACGTCTGAGGTAAAGAAGAGTGCCAAAGATAAGATATTTTGTAAAAGACTAGAAGCTACTATTTATGTCCTAGACTTTTTGGAGCAAGAGGATTTCATGGTCATCAACACTAGGAACAAAGCCTATGCTCCCAAGGGAAAATTTGATCCTCCCTGCAGTTCTTCTAGCCTAAGCTCATCCTCAACCGCTGCTGCACCCCAGGTTCCTAAATGTTTTGAGAGTCAAGGAATCACTGCCCCTCTTCCCTCCTCCAAATAAAATATCTTGAATCAATTGGCCAACATCAAAGAAGATGCAACCCTCCTAGACATGGTTGTCATCCCTGAACAACATATCCATCTGAAATAATTCATGGAAGGAAAAGATTTTGTTGTAGCAAATATTTTCGAAGAGGTAGAGGAAGAGGATTCTTCTATAAATAAATTAGGTGTACATAAAGTTAGATACCCTGTAAAAATACCCCCCTTTTTATATTTTTGTAAATATCATGGATAAGATTTCCCATTTTTGCCTCATCGATGGTGGTTCAGGCCCAAGTGTGATGTCGAAGATTATTATGGAAGAGCTAGGCTTGTCTTGTACAAATGAAAATTCTAGAAGCATGCTCTCCTATAATAGTCTACAACAGACAACCATAGGAGAGATTAAGGATGTGACCTTGGTTTTATGCGCCCATCCTGAGATAAGGACAACCCTCAGCATTCAGGTGATTGATATGCTTGTAAGCAACTACTCAATTATCTTGGGGAGAGATTGGCAAGCCTTAACAGGTGGGTACCTCTCTCTTGATGGGACACATTTATCCGTTCCTCGAAGTGGTAAGAATATTATAGTCCTTAGAGAGGGAAGATGATGTAGGAGCATTGCCAACAACAAGCGAGCGCAGAGACGGAAGACAGCTGGGACAAGCGCCAACACATTTCAACACGTTGCAAAAGCGTTTTGGAATGTTTTGGAAATATTAATGTAATAAGGCATACCTTGCATTTACATTTTGGAGGATGTAAACAGATCATGAGCGATTTGCTCTCATCTGTAGTAGGTAGAGGCATTTATGCATGGTTAATGAAAGTAGGTAGATTTTAAATTCCATATTAGACAGTTTAAAGCGTGGGAGGGAAAATTGACTATAGACACCCTCACCTTTGTATCATTGTATTATTATTATCAATTGTATAATTGAGCAAAAAAGAAGAAGAGAGCTGGGGAGAAGAACCCATGTACATAAGTTTTGAATTAATATATGAAGCTTTGATTCAAATTCATGGTGTTATGATGCTTTCTGTGTATACATGTTGAATGGTATGATTATGGTTGTTTATTCTCTCTGTTATGCATTTACTTTAATATTGTGTGAATGTATGATTTCATGTTGAATGTTTGAATTCTGAGAGAGAGAGAATGAGTTTCAATTGTTTCTCAACCTGAGTGAGAGAAGTTCCTGCAAGGAGTGCAATGAAATCATCCGTAAGGAGTGCGTTGACGGAGGTTCAGAGTTTATCTCTGAAAGCTCAGGAGAGATACCGTTGTTCTCATTCCCGCAGAAGTGCAGGTGAGGCACCGAAGCCATGCAAGGTGTGCGCAGGCTGGTTGAAAGTTAAAAAATTATCAACTAAGGGGTGAATTGAAGGAATGTTGTTGCAGGAGAGTGCACAGAGTCGAGATAATCAAATACTTAGAAGTATTTGAAGGTTTGTCGCAAGGAGTGTGTGAAGGAGTCTTTTGAAGAGTCAAGTTTGTAAATAAAGATCAGAGGGAGTAGTGTCTTTGAATAATTTAAAGGGAGACAGAGTGAAGTCACTTTGCAGAGGTCAAGTGCAGGTGAAGGGATATTTTGGCCATTTCGCAGAAACCTCCAAGGAGGGAACGAACGGTTAGAATTCTCCCAGGAGAACTTTCGAAGTCACAAGAACCATAGGATCTACTGAAGCTGTAAGGTGGATAGGGGAGGACAATCCATCAATTGGTATCAGGAACCAATGTGGACCATTGATCACGACCTGTTGTGAGTTGTCAGATCATTTTGGGGTTTGGGAACCTGAGAGGACAGTGCCTTGGGGTCGAGAGCTTCAAACTCCCGATATCCAAAAGTCTGAAATCATGCTAGCCATTAGATTGAAGGGAGGTTTATAGCCGTTGATCCTGTTGGAGGTAATATTTCAGAGTTCAGGGTTTTGAAGGTCGAAGAGCTAGGAGCTTGGCATCAGGATTCACGAAATCATGAAGTCCAAAATTCTAATGAAGTGAGAAGTCCGTTGTGGGACAAGCCTTTGCTGAATGTGTTAGGATTTGACATTTCGGCATTTTTGAGGACAAGCGATTGGGGTTCTTTTGTCTTGATATTCTCGAAATCGCGAAACTTGATAAGAAATTCGGCGAATAGGCATTTTGGGTTTCGGCAGTTTAAGGGTCAAGAAACTTGGAAGGAGAAGTCACGAAGTCGGGAAATCCAAAGTTATGAAATCGCGAAAGGTGTGATCATATTGTTTGATCGGAAGACTTGGGTTGATGCTTCGTATTTGATCACGCAGGCACACCCATAAGGACCTGTGGATACACTATTAAGAGTGAAGGGTATTTCCCGGGGGGAACCCAAAGAGTCAATTAGACTCAAAGGAAAGATTAGAACGATCATGTGTGGACCTTGGACCTGAGGGTTTGGGGTTCTGCATCATTTTGGTATCAGAGCACAGAAAAAGTTCTTTGTTTTCTGTAGCAGAGAAAGGAAAAATATTTCTCATCCATGCCATCGAGAAGAAGAGATAGACCAATGCTTGATCCAGCAGTGGAAAGGGAAATGCGCGAATGACATGCCAGGCTTGATGCCATGGAAACAACACAGAGGTTCACAGTCGACACTGGGGATATCAGTGAGGCTAACAGTGAGAATGAAGCTGGACATGGAGAAGAAGTCACAGTCAAAGATGTTGTAGACGAATGCCTATTCAGGGCTGTTGCAGGGATAGGTGCCAGGGAAAAGATGGAAATTCCCATGTATGAGGGAAACCTAGATGTTGAAGAGATTCTAGACTGGATTAGAGCTCTGGACAAATACTTCGACTATGAGGATGTCGAGGAAGATAGGAAAGTCAAACATGTTGTCACCAGACTTAAAGAGCATGCAACATTATGGTGGGATGAACTGCAGGCTGACAGATGCTGCAAATGCAAGCAGAAAATCAAAAGTTGGGATAGAATGGTTGCAAAGATGAAAGAAAAATTCATACCCAAGGATTATCAAATTACTCTATTTCGGAGAATGTAGAACTTGAGACAGAAGCTGATGTCAGTGAAGGAGTACACTGAAGAATTCTACAAATTAAACATCAGGGTAGGTCATTAGGAAAGTGATGATGAAAAGGTTTCCAGATATATGAATGGTCTAAGATATGACATCCAGGATGAGATGAGCATGATGATCATTTAGATTGTCAAAGATGCTTATCAGATGACTCTGAAAGCTGAAGAAAAACTGAGCTGAAAGAAAGGTCAAAGAGGCCGAGGCAGAAGTCAGGCCAGAGGCAAGACAATTACCCAAGACAGGAATCAGAAACCTCAAGAAGAATGAAAGAAACCTCAAACTCAACATGAGAGAGGAGGAATCTCACAGAGAGGGCAGTATGCTGATAGAAATACTTTTCCTTGTACCATAGGAAGAGGAAGAGGCAGAGGTGGAGAAATAAAATGCTTTACCTGTGGAAAAAATGGACACAAATCCTATGAATGTCCATATAAAAAGAAAGAAGGAGGGCAAACTCAAATTGTCGAAGCACAGAGACGGAATGTTGAGGCAGAAGATGTTGAGGGAGGAAGATCACTGATGATGATAAAAGTTCTCTTAACGCCAGAGAAGGAGGCAAAGAACCCAGTCCAAAGGAACAGACTTTTTTGGACTGCTTGTAAGGCCAAAGACAGGGTATGCAAAGTCATCGTGGACAGTGGTAGCACATACAATCTCGTTTCTATAGAGATGGTAGAAAATATGGAGCTGGAGATTATTGAACATCCAAGCCCATACAGAGTTTCATGGCTACAAAAAGGACATCAGGTAAATGTCACTAAAAAATGTTTAGTTGAATTTAAAATAGGAGGATATAAGGATGAAATATTATGTGATGTCATTCCCATGGATGTTTGTCATCTATTGTTAGGTAGACCATGGAAATATGACAGGAATGTGATTCATTATGGGAGAAAGAACACATACACCTTGCAGAAGAATGGGAGAACTCACATGTTGTTGTCGATTAGGGATAAAGAAGTGAAACCAGAAGTAAATAACATTGTACTTCTCATGAGTGGGAAGGAACTTCTTAAGGAGGTTAAGAAGAAGGAAGACACACAATTTATTATGGTCAGGAAGCCTAAAATTGTGTTGACCAGTACAAGAGTGGATGATCTACTAGAGGAAATATAGAAGTTACTAGAAGAGTTTGTTGACATAGTAGTGGATGAACTACCTCGCTCGTTGCCACCGATAAGAAGTATAAGTCATCACATTGATCTTATACCTAGAGCTAGTTTACCAAACAAAGCAGCGTACAAGTTGACGCCTCAAGAGAATGAAGAGGTCAAGAGACAGGTCCAGGATTTAATGGACAAAGGGTTGGTTAGAGAGAGCTTGAGTCCATGCGTTGTTCCAACAGTGCTCAGCCCAAAGAAAGATGGAGGCTGAAGGATGTGCACAGACTCAAGGGTGATCAATAATATTATTATCAGGTATAGATTTCCTTTGCCAAGGATGGATGATTTGATGGATTGCTTGAGTGGAGCAAAGTTTTTTTCAAAGATTGATTTGAAAAGTGGATATCATCAAATTTGAATGAGAGAAGGTGATGAATGGAAGATAGCATTCAAGACAAATGAAGGGCTATATGAATGGCTTGTTATGCCATTTGTCTTAACAAATGCGCTCAGTACTTTCATGAGATTGATGAATGAAGTCCTGAAGGATTTCATAGGAAAATTTGTCATCGTATATCTTGACGATATATTGATTTTCAATAAGATTGAAGAAGAACACTTGAAGCACTTAGCTACAGTGATGAGGAGATTACAGCAAGAGAAGTTGCTGATAAATGTGAAGAAATCATCGTTTATGAGGACAAAACTCATTTACTTGGGTTTTGTTATCTCTGCAAATAAGCTAAAAATGGATCCAAAGAAGGTGGATTCCATTAAGAATTGGCCATCACCGAAGAGTATATTTGAAGTTCGAAGCTTGCATGGATTGCCTAGTTTCTACAGGAAATTTATCAAAAATTTCAGTGAAATTAGCGCACTGATGATGGACACGGTGAAGAAAAGACACAAATCTTTTCACTGGATAGAGGAAGCAGAGAAGAGTTTCAACTTGCTGAAGAAGAAGATCACGGAGAAACCAATTGTGGTTCTATTGGATTTTAGCAAGATATTTCAGGTCAAGTGTGACGCAAGCGGATTTGCAATTGGAGCGATCTTGAGCCAAGACGACAGACCAGTCGCATACTTTAGTGAGAAACTGAATGAGGCGAAGGTTAAGTACTCCACATATGACAAAGAATTCTATGCAGTCATACAAGTGTTAAAGAAATGGAGACATTATTTGGTCCCTAAAGAGTTTGTTTTGTACAGCGATAATCATGCTTTTCAATTCGTAACTCAACAGGAGAAGTTGAACCAGAAGCATGTAAAATGGGTTGAATATATGCAGAGTTGATCAAAATCTGGACCAGGGGTCAAATTTTAGCTCAAAAATCAAAGTTCTTGGAATTGCCTCAAAATGAATGAGAGCGTATCCCTCATCATCACGAACCCAACGCAATTTGTTTGGGTTCAAACGGACGTCGGGAGCGAGAGATGTCGTGATTTGTTCAAATCATCAAACAGGTAAAAAAAGGGACGTTGACTGTGCAGTCCGTACAGTCCGTACAGATGCTAACGTGGCATGACCGTACGCTAACATGGCAGAGGTCGTACGCTGATGTGGCAGTTTCAGATTGGCTAACAGTTGGACGAATCATTTGATGACACATGGCATTATTTTGGCAAGTGTTTTGGTGCCACCTAGCCCTGTCATGGGCTGCCACGTGGCACCCCGTTATTGGCAATGGTTGGTCAAAATTTTATGGAGTCTGTGGGGATCGAACCCCGGACCTCCCCCTTTGGTAGCGCTTTGGTAGTGTGTGGGCTACCACTAGCCCACACGGTGGTCCTTGTTTAAATTATGGTTTAAATTTTATTTAAATTGCATTGAAATGTGATTTGGGGTGTGTCCGAGCTGGGGCTTAGCCCCAGCCCCGATCACATACATTTAAATCATATGACCACCATTTTAAATGCGTGCGCGGGAGTTTTGTAATTTTAAATGGATAGCCCCGGTCGTATGTAATACCACATGACCGTGTTTTTGGCGGGCGTTTTAAACAAATCCAAAGCCCGCGGTTTTATGGGTATTACCATATGACCTTGACCTTGGCGCAGGGGTTAAGTTTGGTTTGTAACAAACGATTAGCCCATGGTTTTGGGTGCTTACCCATGTGATCTCGGCCTTGGCGGTTAGGGGCTGGGTGCACCCTAACCATCCTATAGTTTGCACCGTTATGCGGTTGCGCCCAGTGTTGGGTTTAAGCATGTGTTTTGGAGCGTGTTCTTGGTTGAACGTACAGAGGTGCGTTTTGGCGAACCAGAGACAGCAAGCTTGAAGGAAGAGAATGGTAGGAGGCCTATCTTCTTCATTTTTTGGCCGAATGAGGTGTCGTAAAAGCCCAACTAGGGGTTTTTGGATGTTCTGAATCCATTGGCACTATTTTCAAAGACATTTGAAGACTTCTTTTGCAGGTTTTTAACCATTGAAGTTTCAGAGAGCTCCAGGGAGCTTGAAGCCCTCATTGTTTGAGGTCATGCTCAGATGAGCCTATGTTTGTTTTCTGTGATTGAATAATCATTTTTGACTAATTATTATGCTCTAAACACTTTGGGATAGGTTTCATATCCATTTGAGGACTTTTACAGGTGTTTTTTCCACAAGGAAGCTCAGGGAAGCTTTAGGCCACATGTAGAAGAGGTCATGCCCAAATGAGCCATGATCCGTTTTCAGAGTTCTATTAGTCATTTTTGGGGTTTTTATGTATTCCGATCCCAATGGTACAGTCTGTTTTTCCATTGGAGTTGAGCAGTAGCTTGTAAAATAATTTTTGACAAATTAATCCCAGAGAGCCAAGTCCATTGATGGAGGCTCAAGGAGATGTAGCCCAGAGAGGGGTGAATTCCTTTATCATCTTGTTGTTGTTGTGAGTTTGATGGTTTATTTGCTGCAAGTTATGTTTTTGTGTTTTTATTTAAAGCACTTATTTAACCATTTAAGAGATCATTTCCTCACACATGAACATTGAAGAAGAAGCATGAACTTAACACATAATTTATCTTGCATATTTTAACACATGAAGCAAGGTCCTGTAAAGTTTATTTTAATGAAGTAGAGGGTGCTTGCATAGCATTACAAGTCAGCCTTCTATTTTCAGATCAGGTGGTATCAGAGCATAGTTTGTTTTGCTCATGTGTTTGCCATTGATAGCTTGAGATTTAGCTGTTGGTATTATTGTGCAAGTTTTGTGTTAAAGTTTGATATCTTACAAGGATGGAGGAAGCTTCAAACATTGATAGTTCTCATACATCTTCATTATCCAAGTTCTTTGAAAAAGAGATGTTGAAGGAATTGCTAACCATGAGAGATGTGATGAAAGAGATGTGTGAAGATAGAAAGGAGAGCATTTCCCTTGAAGAGCAGTTGATGGCCATGAAGAAGGAGAAAGACCAGCTTCTTGAAAAGTTGCATGAGATGGAGACTCAACTCCATGAGACAAAGGAAACCTTTACTAAGTACATGCATGAACATAAAGTATGTAATGTTAGTTTATCTTCTAATTCCTCTCAAGATGAATGTTTGGGTGTTTTTGAAAATCACACAAGAGGAATAGGGTCCAAGTTATTGTTAAAATGGGCTATGAAGGTAGAGGTTTGGGCAAGCATGCACAAGGCATTGTTGAGCCTATTGTTGTTGAAGAGAGACCCAAGTATTGTGGTCTTGGATATGAACGAAGAGATGGAGAAAATTCCAAAGTTGATGAGACAAGGGAAAAAGTTCCAAGAACAAATTTTGTTTCAAGTTCACCTCCTCAAGAAGGCTATAAAGGTGAAAGTTCAAGAACTTTTGTTGAAAGTTCAATCCCTCCAGCATGCAAGCCTTGTGTTCAAGATGAATGCAAATGTGTGAAACAAAAGAGTTGTGACAGCGATGAGGACAAGAACACTATTGTTGGTCTTCAAATGAGAGCTTGTAACTCTTCAGATTCACCTCCTCAAAGAGGCGATAAAGGTGAATGTTCA
>ML800657.1:121731-147853 GCA_009831015.1 Picea engelmannii
TGTTCAAGGTATAATTCTGCTTATCATTAAGTTGCTTTTGATTATGTTAAGCATGATAAATTTGTATGTAAAAATGGAAGAAAAAATCCATGTACATATTGTGGTTTATATAACCATCATGTTTCAAAATGTTGGAAAAGATTAACCTCTTTCAGGAAAATTTTCAAGCAAAGACAACGTGAAAAGAGGATGCAAAAGATTTGCACTCATTGTCGGAAGAGGGGTCATCTCATTAACCAATGTTGGACATTGCATCCAACTATTCATCCACAGCACAAGAAGCAGATGGATAAAGAAATTGGCAAGAATGGAAGTGGAGATTCCATCATCGATGTGAGTCAAGATGATTCACAAGAGGATGATTTTCAGCAGAAAAAAGTCACCATTGAGTTGGCTTGGTAAGAAATGGTTGGATTTCTTGAGCAAGTAAGGCTTGCATTTTCTGTTGTAAATGCACTTTTCAGTCTTATGTGTGCATTTATGTTGAGAGTATGACAAGTTGCAGCAGTTTATCATAACTTGTATGATGCAAGTTTGCATGTGAATGCAATTCGTGTGAAGGCATTTTTGTTGTTGCACAACTTCGCCAGGAGGATGTAAAAGTGGGGTATGATGTTCACTTGTTACAGCCATATATATTTTTCATATTCAGCTCTTATGTACCCACATGTTATGGGGTTTATGTACTTATGTTTGTACTGGAAGAAGAGTTGAAAAGTCATGCACATGCATTTGTTTTTGTATGTGTAAGCAGTGAACCTGGTGATGGTTCATCATGAATGATTCATGATTGTAACATGATTGTGTATCATCTATGTCGACTTGTCATTGGGAAGGTTGATAAGTTTCAAATGAGTCTCGAATGGTTTCGATGATTGTCTGATGACTATGTTGTGTCGATGTTGTCTTGACAACTATGTTGTGTCGATCATGTTTTTCGACTTGTGTTTAGTCGATGGTGTTTGTTGACTTGTAAGTTGATTTTGAGTACACCAAGATGCAGGAAAACACCATGTGCTTTGATGAAGTACAAGATGTGACATTTTGTTTGAAGAGCAAAAAAGACTTTCTTGGCATCATTTTCAGTCTTGTATAAATTTGTTTTCAAGATTGATGGTTTTCTTGGCTTGTGACAAGATGTCGCGGGAAAGTTTTTGCAGCCATTAGAGAGTTGATTGTGTTGATGTAAAAGAGTTCACAAGAGGGAATTGATTCTCAGTGGGAAGGTTGGCAGTATTCCAAGCATAGAGAGAACAGTGGGTCAGCAGCAGCCAGAGAACAGTGGTTGAGGGACATAGCCAGTTGCAGTGCAAGGCATGTCAAGGTATCTAGGTGATTGTCGAAAAGACTTTTCAAGTAGAATCAGTTGATAGAAATTGAAAGCAGAAGAGTATTGAAGCTCAGACAGATAATCATAAGCTTTTGTGGGTCCAAAATCCTTTCAGTGGGAAGGCGTGATCAAAATTTGGACCAGGGGTCAAATTTTAGCTCAAAAATCAAAGTTCTCGGAATTGCCTCAAAACGAATGAGAGCATAGCCCTCATCATCATGAACCCAACACAATTCATTTGGGTTCAAACGGATGTCAGGAGAGAGAGATATCGTGATCTGTTCGAATCATCAAACAGGTAAAAAAAGGGACTTTGATTGTGCAATCCGTACAGTCCGTACGGATGCTGACGTGGCATGACCATACGCTGACATGGTAGAGGTCGTACGCTGATGTGGCATAGGTGACGTGGCAGTTTTAGATTGGTTGACAGTTGGACGAAGAATTTGATGACACGTGGCATTATTTTGGCAAGTGTTTTGGTGCCACGTGGCCCTGTCATGGGCTGCCACGTGGCACCCCGTTATTGGCAATGGTTGGTCAAAATTTTATGGAGTCCATGGGGATCAAACCCTGGACCTCCCCCTTTGGCAGCGCTTTGGTAGTGTGTGGGCTACCACTAGCCCACACGGTGGTCCTTGTTTAAACTATGGTTTAAATTTTATATAAATTGCATTGATATGTGATTTGGGGCACGTCCGGGCTGGGGCTTAGCCCCAGCCCCGGTCTCATACATTTAAATCATATGACCACCATTTTAAATGCGCACGCGGGAGTTTTGTAATTTTAAATGGATAGCCCTGGTCATATGTAATACCACATGACTGTGTTTTTGGCACGCGTTTTAAAAAAATCCAAAGCCCGTGGTTTTATGGGTATTACCATATGACCTTGACCTTGGCGCGGGGATTAAGTTTGGATTGTAACAAATGATTAGACCATGGTTTCGGGTGCTTACCCATGTGATCTCGGCCTTGGCGGTTAGGGGTTGGGCGCGCCCTAACCGTCCTACAGTTTGCACCGTTATGCGATTGCGCCCGGTGTTGGGTTTAAGCACGCGTTTTGGAGCGTGTTCTTGGTTGAACGTACAGAGGTGTGTTTTGGCGAACCAGAGACAACGAGCTTGAAGGAAGAGAATGGCAGGAGGCCTATCTTCTTCATTTTTTGGCTGAATGAGGTGTCGTAAAAGCCCAGCTAGGGGTTTTGGGATGTTATGAATCCATTGGCACTGTTTTCAAAGCCATTTGAAGACTTATTTTGTAGGTTTTTAACCATTGAAGTTTCAGAGAGCTCTAGGGAGCTTGAAGCCCTCATTGTTTGAGGTCATGCTCAGATGAGCATATGTTTGTTTTCTGTGATTGAATAATCATTTTTGACTAATTATTATGCTCTGAACACTTTGGGATAGGTTTTAGATCCATTTGAGGACTTTTACATGTGTTTTTTCCACCAGGAAGCTCAGGGAAGATTTAGGCCACATGTAGAAGAGGTCATGCTCGAATGAGCCATGATCCGTTTTCAGAGTTCTATTAGTAATTTTTGGGGTTTTTATGTATTCTGATCCCAATGGTACAGTCTTATTTTCCATTGGAGTTGAGCAGCAGATTGTAAAAGAATTTTTGACAAATTAATCCCAGAGAGCCAAGTCCATTGATGGAGGCTCAAGGAGATGCAGCCCAGAGAGGGGTGAACTCCTTTATCATCTTGTTGTTGTTGTGAGTTTGATGGTTTATTTGCTGCAAGTTATGTTTTTGTGTTTTTATTTAAGGAACTTATTTAACCATTTAAGAGAACATTTCCTCACGCATGAACATTGAAGAAGAAGCATGAACTTAACACATAATTTATCTTGCATATTTTAACACATGAAGCAAGGTCCTGTAAAGTTTATTTTAATGAAGTAGAGGGTGCTTGCATAGCATTACAAGTTAGCCTTCTATTTTCAGATCGGTTGAATATATGCAGAGTTTTACTTTTGTAATTAAACATATTTCTAGAATTGCTAACAAAGTTGTTGATGCTTTGAGCAGGAAATGTTTTCTTATGCAGGAGTTCAGAGTCAAAACATTGGGTTTTGATAACCTCGGGGACATGTACAGGGATGATCCAGATTTCAAAGAGGCATATGAGGCATCTGAGAATCCAATTATCGGGGACAGAAGTTAGTGGACTGAATATATGATCCAGGATGGAATATTATTCATAGGCAATCAGTTATGTATTCCAAAATGCCTCATGAGGGAGAATCTGTTGAAAAAAAAACATAGTGGAGGATTGGTCGGACACTTCGGTCATGATAAGACGTTCTCAAAGCTGAGTGGCTCATATTTTTGGCCAGGGATAAGGAAAGATGTCAAAATATTTGTGGACAGATGTAGAATTTGTTAGCACACAAAGGGAAAAAGGCAGAATACAGGGTTATACCAGCCATTACCCATACCTGAGAGGTCGTGGGATGCAGTGAGCATGGATTTTATATTTGGATTGCCAAGGATGCAAAGAGGTTGTGATTCAATCTTTGTGGTGGTAGATATATTTTCAAAAATGGTACATTTGATACCATGTCAAAAAACCAATGATGCAACTCATATTGTGAACCTGTTTTTCAAGGAAGTTGTCAGACTTCATGGCTTGCCAAGAAGTATTGTTTCAAATCGAGATACCAAGTTCGTGGGACATTTCTGGAGGACTTTATGGAATAATTTGGGGACAAGTTTATCATTTATCTTAGCTTATCATCCTCAGACGGATGGCCAAACAAAAGTTGTAAACAAAAGTTTGGGAGATTTACTAAGGAGCCTAGTGACTGAACACCACAGTCAGTGGGATCACATTCTTCCACAGGCGGAATTTGCTTACAATGATTCAATTAACAGAAGCACAAGGCAGAGTCCATTTCAGATCGTTTATGGAATGCAACCCAGGGGAGTGTCTGAATTGAAGGATTCAGAACATAGTGAATTGAGAAGTGCTAGTGCAGAGGATTTTGCAGAAGCAATGAAGGAACTTCACAGCCAAGTGAGGGAACGCTTGCAAAATTCAAGTCAAGAGTATAAGCACAGAGCAGATCAACACAGGTGAGAACTCCAGTTTGAAGTTGGTGATCTGGTTCTTGCACATACGAGGAAAGAAAGGTTCCCAAGGGGAACATATAACAAACTAAAAATGAAGAAGATCGGACAATGCAAGGTTTTAAAGAAATTTTGGGAAAATGCATATGAGATCGAATTACCCGATGGGATCATAATTTCACCGATATTCAACATCTCAGATTTGTACCCTTACAGAGTTGGAGAAGTAGGAGCAGACCGTGAACAGATAGAGGTTCAGTGGACTAAACAAATGCCCGTAGCTCCAAAGCCACAGATGGAAAGTATACTTGACCAGAGAGTTAGCAAGAGGACCAGGAGAAAAGAGTATTTTGAATACTTAGTCAAATGGAAGGGACATCCAGTTGAAGATGCCAGCTAGGAAAATGAAGCAAAAATTTAGAATCATGGACAAACCATGCAAGATCTCATGGACAAGAGTCCATGAAAATTTTCAAGCGAGGGAGTATGATGCAGGAGCATCGCCAACAACAAGCAAGCGCGGAGGTGGAAGACAGCTAGGACAAGCACCAGCACATTTCAACACATTGCAAAAGTGTTTTGGAATGTTTTTGAAATATTAATGTAATAAGGCATACCTTTCATTTATATTTTGGAGGACGTAAATATATCATGAGTGAGTTGCTCTCATCTGTAGTAGGTAGAGGCATTTATGCATAGTTAATGAAAGTAGGTAGATTTTAAATTCCAGATTAGACAGTTTAAAGTGTGGGAGGGAAAACCAACTATAGACACCCTCACCTTTGTATCATTGTATTATTATTATCAATTATATCATTGAGAAAAAAAGAAGAAGAGAGTTGTAGCAGAGAGCTGGGGACAAGAACCCATGTACAGAAGTTCTAAATTAATATATGAAGCTTTGATTCAGATTCATGGTGCTATGATGCTTTCTGTGTATACATGCTAAATGGTATGCTTATGGTTGTTTATTCTCTCTTTTATGCATTTACTTTAATATTGTGTGAATGTATGATTTCATGTTGAATGTTTGAAGTCTGAGAGAGAGAGAGAATGAGTTTCAATTGTTTCTAAACCCGAGTGAGAGAAGTTCCTGCAAGGAGTGTAGTGAAATCGTCCACAAGGAGTGCATTGACGGAGGTTCAGAGTTGACCTATGAATACCATTGTTCTCATTCCCGCAGAAGTGTAGGTGAGGCACTGAAGTCGTGCAAGGTGTGCGCAGGCTGGTTGAAATTTCAAAACTTATCAACTAAGGGGTGAATTGAAGGATTGTTGTTGCAGGAGAGTGCACAGAGTCGAGATAATCAAATACTTAGAAGTATTTGAAGGTTTTCTGCAAGGAGTGTGTGAAGGAGTCTTTTGAAGACTCGAGTTTGTAAAGAAAGCTTAGAAGGAGTAGCGTCTTTGAATACTTTAAAGGGAGACAGAGTGAAGTCACTTTGCAGAGGTCAAGTGCAGGCGAATGGATATTTTGGCCATTTCACAGAAACCTCCAAGGAGGGAACAAACGGTTTGAATTATCCCATGAGAAATTTTGAAGTTACGAGAACCGTAGGATCTACCGAAGCTACAAGGTGGA
The DNA here is from genome assembly GCA_009831015.1 of Picea engelmannii. NCBI lineage: Eukaryota > Viridiplantae > Streptophyta > Pinopsida > Pinales > Pinaceae > Picea > Picea engelmannii. The sequence continues at coordinate 127,714 of ML800657.1, forward strand.
TAGGGGAGTACAATCCATCAGTTGGTATCAGGAACCAACATGGACCATTGATCACGACCTGTTGTGAGCCGTCAGATCATTTCAGGGTTTGGGAACCTAAGAGGACAGTGGCTTGGGGTCGAGAGTTTCAAACTCCCGATATCTGAAAGTCCGAAATCACGCTAGACATTAGATTGAAGGGAGGCTTATAGCTGTTGATCCCGTTGGAGGTACTATTTCGTAGTTCAGGGTTTTAAAGGTCGAAGAGATAGGAGCTTGGCATCAAGATTCGTGAAATCATGAAGTCTAAAATTCTGATGAAGTGAGAAGTCCATTGTGGGGCCAGCCTTTGCTGAATGTGTCAGGATTCGACATTTCAACATTTTCGAGGATAAGGGATTGGGGTTCTTTTGTCCTAAGATTCCCGAAATTGCGAAACGCGATAAGAATTTCAGCGAATCATCATTTCAGGTTTAGGCAGTTGAAGGGTCAAGAAAATCGGAAGGAGAAGTCATGAAGTCGTGAAATCTGAAGTTCCAAAATCACGAAAGGTGTGATCATATTGTTTGATCAGAAGACTTGGGTTGATGCTTCGTATTTGATCATGCGGGCACACCCATAAGGACCTGTGGATACACTGTTGAGAGTGAAGGGTATTTCCCGAGGGGAACCCAACGAGTCAATTAGACTCAAAGGGAAGATTAGAATGATCATGTGCGGACCTTGGAACTGAGGGTTTGGGGGTCTGCGTCATTTTGGTATCAGAGCACAGAAAAAGTTCTTTGTTTTCTGTAGCAAAGAAAGGAAAAATATTTCTCAACCATGCTGCCGAGAAGAAGAGATAGACCAATGCTTGATCCAGCAGTGGAAAGGGAAATGCACGAACTATGTGCCAGGCTTGATGCCATGGAAACAACATAGAGGCACACAGTCGACACTAGGGATATCAATGAGGCTAACAGTGAGAATGAAGTTGGACATGGAGAAGAAGTCGCAGTCGAAGATGCTATAGACAAATGCCTATTCAGGGTTGTCACAAGGATAGGTGCCAGGGCAAAGATGGAAATTCCCATGTATGAGGGAAACCTGGACATTGAAGAGCTTCTAGACTGGATTAGAGCTCTGGACAAATACTTCTACTATGAGGATGTCGAGGAAGACAGGAAAGTAAAACATGCTATCACCAGAATTAAAGGGCTTGCAACATTATGGTGGGATGAACTGCAAGCTGACAGATGCTGCAAAGGCAAGCATAAAATCAAAAGTTGGGATAGAATGGTTGCAAAGATGAAATAAAAATTCATACCCAAGGATTATCAAATTACTTTGTTTCGTAGAATGAAGAACTTGAGATAGAAGTTGATGTCAGTGAAGGAGTACACTGAAGAATTCTACAAATTAAACATCAGGGCATGTCATCGGGAAAGTGATGATGAAAAGGTTTCTAGATATATGAATGGTCTAAGATATGACATCCAGGATGAGATGAGCATGATGATCGTTTGGACTGTCGAAGATGCTTATCAAATGGCTCTGAAAGCTAAAGAAAAACTGAGTTGAAAGCAAGGTCAAAGAGGCCGAGGCAGAAGTCAGGCCAGAGGCAAGACAATTTCCCAAGACAGGAATCATAAACCTTAAGAAGAGGGAAAGAAACCTCAAACTCAGCATGAGAGAGGAGGAAGCTCATAGAGAGGGAAGTATGTTGATAGAAATAATTTTCCTCGTACTAGAGGAAGAGGAAGAGGTAGAGGTGGAGAAATAAAATGCTTTACCTGTGGAAAAAATGGACGCAAATCCTATGAATGTCCAGATAGAAAGAAAGAAGGAGGGGAAACTCACATTGCTGAACCATAGAGACGGAATGTTGAGGCAGAAGATGCTGAGGGTGGAATATCACTGATGATGAGAAAAGTTCTCTTAATGCTACAGAAGGAAGCAGAGAACCCAATCCGAAGGAACGGACTTTTTCAGACGGCTTGCAAGACCAAAGACAGGGTATGCAAAGTCATCGTGGACAGTGGTAGCACAGACAATCTCATTTATATAGAGATGGTAGAAAATATGGAGCTGGAGACTATTGAACATCCAAGCCCATACATATTTTCATGGCTACAAAAAGGACATAAGGTAAATGTCACTAAACAATGTTTAGTTGAATTTAAAATAGGAGGATATAAGGATGAAATATTATGTGATGTCATTCCCATCGATGTTTGTCATCTATTGCTGGGTAGACCATGGCAATATGACAGGAATGTGATTCATGATGAGAGAAAGAACACATACACCCTGGAGAAGAATGGGAGAACTCACATGTTGTTGTCGATTAGGGATAAAGAAGTGAAACCAGAAGTAAATAACATTGTACTTCTCATGAGTGGGAAGGAACTTCTTAAGGAGGTTAAGAAGAAGGAAGACACACAATTTATTCTGGTAAGGAAGCCTAAAATTGTGTTGACCAGTACAAGAGTGGATGATCTACTAGAGGAAATCCAGAAGTTACTGGAAGAGTTTGTTGACATAGTAGTGGACGAACTACCTTGTTTGTTGCCACTGATCAGAGGTATAAGTCATCACATTAATCTTATACCTGGAGCTAGTTTACCAAACAAAGTAGCGTACAGGTTGACGCCGCAAGAGAATGAAGAGGTCAAGAGACAGGTCCAGGATTTAATGGACAAAGGGTTGGTTAGAGAGAGCTTGAGTCCATGCGTTGTTCCAATAGTGCTCAACCCAAAGAAAGATGGAGGCTGGAGGATGTGCACAGACTCGAGGGTGATCAATAAGATTACCATCAAGTATAGATTTCCTTTGCCAAGGATGGATGATTTGATGGATTTCTTGAGTGGAGAAAATATTTTTTCAAAGATTGATTTGAAAAGTGGATATCATCAAATTCGAATGAGAGAAGGTGACGAATGGAAGACAGCATTCAAGACAAATGAAGGGATGTATGAATGGCTTATTATGCCATTTGTCTTAACAAATGCGCATAGTACTTTCATGAGATTGATGAATGAAGTCCTGAAGGATTTCATAGGAAAATTTGTGATCGTATATCTTGACGATATATTGATTTTTAGTAAGACTGAAGCAGAACACTTGAAGCACTTAGCTACAGTGATGAGGAGATTACAGCAAGAGAAGTTGTTGATAAATGTGAAGAAATCATCATTTATGAGGATGGAACTCATTTACCTGGGTTTTGTTATCTCTGCAAATGAGTTGAAAATGGATCCGGAGAAGGTGGATTCCATTAATAATTGGCCATCACCGAAGAGTATATTTGAAGTTCGAAGATTCCATGGATTGGCTAGTTTCTACAGGAAATTTATCAGAAATTTCTGTGAAATTAGTGCACCAATGATGGACACGGTGAAGAAAAGACACAAATCTTTTCACTGGACAGAGGAAGCAGAGAAGAGTTTCAACTTGTTGAAGAAGAAGATCACGGAGCAACCAATTTTGGTTCTGCTAGATTTTAGCAAGACATTTTAGGTCAAGTGTGACACAAGTGGATTCTCAATTGGAGTGGTCTTGAGCCAAGATGATAGACTGGTTGCATACTTCAGTGAGAAACTGAATGAGGCGAAGGTTAAGTACTCCACATATGACAAAAAATTCTATGCGGTCATACAAGCGCTGAAGAAATGGAGACATTATTTGGTCCCTAAAGAGTTTGTTTTGTACAGCGATAATCACGCTTTGCAATTCTTGACTCAACAGGAGAAGTTGAACTAGAAGCATGCAAAATGGGTTGAATATATGCAGAATTTTACTTTTGTAATTAAACTTATTTCTGGAACTTCTAACAAAGTTGTTGATGCTTTGAGCAGGAAATGTTTTCTTATGCAGGAGTTCAAAGTCAAAACATTGAGTTTTGATAACCTCGGGGACATGTACAGGGATGATCCAGATTTCAAAGAGGCGTATGAGGCATCTGAGAATCCAATTATCAGGGATAGAAGTCAGTGGACTGAATATATGATCCAGGATGGATTATTATTCAGAGACAATCAGTTATGTATTCCAAAATGCTCCATGAGGGAGAATCTGTTGAAAGAAAAACAAAGTGGAGGATTGGCCGGACACTTCGGTCATGATAAGACGTTCTCAAAGCTGAGTGGCTCATATTTTTGGCTAGGGATGAGGAAATATGTCAAAATATTTGTGGACAGATGTAGAATTTATCAGCACACAAAGGGAAAAAGGCAGAATATAGGGTTATACCAGCCACTACCCATACCTGAGAGGCCATGGGATGTAGTGAGCATGGATTTTATATTTGGATTGCCAAGGACACACAGAGGTTGTGATTCAATCTTTGTGGTGGTAGATAGATTTTCAAAAATGGCACATTTCATACCATGTCAGAAAACCAGTGACACAACTCATATTGCGAACCTGTTTTTCAAGGAAGTTGTCAGACTTCATGGCTTGCCAAGAAGTATTGTTTCAGATCGGGATACCAATTTTGTGGGACATTTCTGGAGGACTTTATGGAAGAATTTGGGGACAAGTTTGTCATTTAGCTCAGCTTATCATCCTCAGATGGATGGGTAGATAGAAGTTGTAAACACAAGCTTGAGATATTTACTAAGGAGCCTAGTGACTGAATACCACAGTCAGTGGGATCACATTCTACCACAGGCGGAATTTGCTTACAATGATTCAATTAACAGAAGCACAGGGCAGAGTCCATTTCAGATTGTTTATGGAATGCAACCCAGGGGAGTGTCTAAATTGAAGGATTCAGAACAGAGTGAATTCAGAAGTGCTAGTGTAGAGGATTTTGCAGAAGAAATGAAGGAACTTCACAACCAAGTGAGGGAACGTTTGCAAAATTTGAGTCAAGAGTATAAGCGCAGAGTAGATCAACACAGGCGAGAAATTCAGTTTGAAGTTGGTGATTTGGTTCTTGCACATATGAGGAAAGAAAGTTTCCCAAGGGGAACATATAACAAACTAAAAATGAAGAAGATCAGACCATGCAAGGTTTTAAAGAAATTTGGGGCAAATGCATATGAGATCTAATTACCTGATGGGATCGGAATTTCACTGACATTCAACATCTCAGATTTGTACCCTTACAGAGTTGGAGAAGCAGGAGAAGACAATGAACAGAAAGAGGTTCAGTGGACTAAACTAATTCTTGTAGCTCCAAATCCACAGATGGAAAGTATACTTGACCAGAGAGTTAGCAAAAGGACTAGGAGAAAAGAGTATTTTGAATACTTGGTCAAATGGAAGGGACATCCAGTTGAAGATGCCAACTGGGAAAATGAAGAAGAAATTTAGAAGCATGGATAGACCGTGCAAGATCTCATGAACAGGAGTCCATGAAAATTTTCAAGCAAGGGAGTATGATGCAGGAGCATCGCCAACAGCAAGCAAGCACGGAGGTGGAAGACAGTTGGGACAAGCGCCATCACATTTCAACACATTGCAAAAGTGTTTTGGAATGTTTTTGAAATGTTAATGTAATAAGGCGTACCTTGAATTTATATTTTGGAGGATGTAAACAGATCATGAGAGATTTGCTCTCATCTGTAGTAGGTAGAGGCATTTATGCATAGTTAATGAAAGTAGGTAGATTTTGAATTCCAAATTAGATAGTTTAAAGCGTGGGAGGGAAAACCGACTATAGACACCCTCACCTTTGTATCATTGTATTATTATTATCAATTGTATCATTGAGCAAAAAATAAGAAGAGAGTTGTAGTAGAGAGCTGGGGAGAAGAACCCATGTACAAAAGTTCTGAATTAATATATGAAGCTTTGATTCAGATTCATGGTGTTATGATGCTTTCTGTGTATGCATGTTGAATGGTATGCTTATGGTTGTTTATTCTCTCTGTTATGAATTTACTTTAATATTGTGTGAATGTATGATTTCATGTTGAATTTTTGAAGTCTGAGAGAGAGAGAGAGAATGAGTTTCAATTGTTTCTCAACTTGAGTGAGAGAAGTTCCTAGAAGGAGTATAGTGAAACTGTCTGCAAGGAGTGCGTTGATGGAGGTTTAGAGTTTATCTCTGAAAGCTCAGGAGAGATATCGTTATTCTCATTCCCGCAAAAGTGCAGGTGAGGCACTAAATCCGTGCAAGGTGTGCGCAGGCTGTTTGAAAGTTCAAAACTTATCAACTAAGGGGTGAATTGAAGGACTGTTGTTGTAGGAGAGTGCACAGAGTCGAGATAATCAAATGCTTAGAAGTATTTGAAGGTTTTCCGCAAGGAGTGCATACAGGAGTCTTTTGAAGACTCAAGTTTGTAAAGAAAGATCAGAAAGAGTAGAGTCTTTGAATACTTTAGAGGGAGACAGAGTGAAGTCACTTTGCAGAGGTCAAGTGCAGGCGAAGGGATATTTTGGCCATTTCGCAGAAACCTCCAAGGAGGGAACGAACGGTCAGAATTCTCCTAGGAGAACTTTTGAAGTCGCGAGAACCATAGGATCTACCGAAGCTACAACGTGGATAGGGGAGGACAATACATCAGTTGGTATCAGGAACCAACGTGGACCATTGATCACGACCTGTTGTGAGCCGTCAAATCATTTTGGGGTTTGGGAGCCTGAGAGGACAGTGGCTTGGGGTCGAGAGTTTCAAAATCTTGATATCTGAAAGTCTGAAATCACGCTAGCCATTATATTGAAGGGAGGCTTATAGCCATTGATCTCGTTGGAGGTACTATTTCGGAGTTCAGGGTTTTGAAGGTCGAAGAGCTAGGAGCTTGGCATCAGGATTCGCGAAATCGCGAAGTCTGAAATTCTGATGAAGTGAGAAGTCCATTGTGGGGCCAGCCTTTGCTGAATGTATCAAGATTCGGCATTTCGACATTTTCAAGGACAAGGGATCGGGGTTCTTTTGTCCTGAGATTCCCGAAATCGCGAAACGCGATAAGAATTTTGGCGAATCGACATTCTGGGTTTCGGCAGTTGAAGGGTCGAGAAACTCAGAATTAGAAGTCATGAAGTCGCGAAATCTGAAGTTCTAAAATCGTGAAAGGTGTGATCATATTGTTTGATCAGAAGACTTGGGTTGATGCTTCGTATTTGATCATGCGCGCACACCCATAAGGACCTGTGGATACACTGTTGAGAGTGAAGGGTATTTCCTGAGGGGAACCCAAAGAGTCAATTAGACTCAAAGGGTAGATTAGAACGATCCTGTGTGGACCTTGGACCTAAGGGTTTGGAGGTCTGCGTCAGAAGATGTTCACCCTACATAGAGAGTGTTCCGCAATCTAGCATAAACTATATCGAAGAAGACCTAGGAGTGTATTCCATCTTTGTTGAAGAAGATAATATTACTTTGGAAAGAATTTATTTAGATGATGATTTATGGCATATTCACTTTGATGGTTCACACTCTAAAGAAGGTAATGAGGCTGGTATTATCTTGGTTTCCCCTGTAGGAAAATTTCATAATCTATCATACAGGTTGGAGTTTGCTTGTACAAACAATGCCGCTAATTTCGAAGCTTTATTATTAGGCATTGAGAACACCTTTAATCTTGGTTGTGGTCACCTTTCAGTTTTTAGAAATTATGAGCTTGTTGTGAAATTGATACGTAATACATGCTATCCTAGCGACAAGATGATGGAACGATACTCCCAAACTGTTTGGGCACTTGTCTCGAATCTTCTATATTTCAACATCACTCATGTTAAGAAGGAATCGAATTCAATGGCTGATCAGTTAGTTGTCTTTGAAGCCTCTCCTAACTAGCAACCCTTGCCTCATAGGCCCGATTGTGCCTTTCAATCTCTACATCATCCATACATCCCTGAAAATGAAGGATCTTGGAAGCCCATCCCTAACGATGAGAGAATTTATACTGTCATTCAAAATGAACTTCTTAAGCGCGAGGAGATTATATCCATAGAAAATGATGAGATTCCTGAGGGCTTGAATCCTCTTGAGATTTTGTTTTCTTTGAGTGTTGTAGGAAATAAAGAAAAACAAAAAGAGGAGGAGTTATGGAAGAAGGTGATTGAAACCATCCTCCTGAACATTAGGACATATGAACCTTCAACGAATGTTAAAATAAATGTCCAATGTTCTAATAAAGAAGAGATGAGGTTCACAGGGCTACTCGGTGAACCCCAAAAGGTTTTTTCTTGGTTTTATGAGGATCTTCGTGGTTTTGATCCTAGTTTTATGAGGATCTTCGTGGTTTTGATCCTGGTTTTGTTCAGCATATTATGAAACTAGCTAGGCAAAAACAAGAACTTGTCAACTCTGCACTGGGATCACCCTTTCGAAGGGAATTGAGAGATTTCTTAAGGGTTGGAATGTTTTTTTCAGACCACCCTGAATGGGTCTCAATTTAGGAATCTCTCTTGAGGACCACTAATAATATTAGAACTTGTATTAGTCTTCAAACTTTTAGGCAAGCGATTATGAGAAATTCCTTTATGCCTCTCAATATGGAAATGTTTTTGCAATAGGTTGTAGAGTCATAGTTAAGACCCTTAATTGATAATATGTTTCGTTACAAGAGCATCAAAGTAAAAGGGGAAAATGTTCACAAAACCACTTTCACTACTAATTGCAATACCATGCCTTACAAATGTTGGCTTTTTAGCTTACTTGATACAGGTACTACTTTTAAAAAACCTATGCACATGACTCTCGATGAATTGGTCAGTCTCCATCTCTATCTTGATGATATAATTGTGTGTGTCAAGGGGTCGATGATTACATCATATTTCCAAGTGATCGGTCCTTTCAAAATTGCTTTTGTCTTGGATACTAACTCTTATATCTTAAAATATATACAGGAGCACTTGTTTCCCTACAGCGCTAACAACCCTCACTTGAAATATTGCGAGGAACCAATATGAAAAGTTCTAATGGTGTCTGGATTTTGTTGTATACTAGTAGCCTAGCTATGCTTTCAATTTTTGTGCTTCTTTTCTATGCTTACAATACCTTGATTTCTTCCTTCTAAGTTAAGTTTTATTTCCCTGCAATTTCAATTGAGTCTTTTACTGCTGCTTTTTTAATTTTTGCATTATTACTTCTGTTGCGCTTTTTGTCTTTATCATCTTTTAGTGTTTGGTCAAGATAGAATGTTGGATCAATTCTGGCACAGTGACACTCCTGAAAATATTTTTTAGTCGATATCAATCAAGCTTACACAACTGTTATGATGTCTCCTCTGAAGGGCCCTTGAAATTGTTACATATTTCCATTGTTGTCTTACAAGGAATTGGTTATTTCTCGCTTCTTCTTGCCATTTATTCATCCATTGAGATCTTAAGAGCAAGTCTATAAGTTTCTCTCCTTGAAATTTAAGAGCATATTCCATTTGAATGATTATGCATACAGTGGTAAAAACCGCTCATACTTAACACTTTTCATCAATTATTCCCAAATTCTCGGTCATCTTTCCATTAAATCCATTCACTTCCCCCAGTTGCACAATTATTCTGGTTATGTCTTCTAAAATTATTGTTCTTGGTCTGTGCAACCATGAGTTCTGAGTTCTAAATCTGTTGGAAATAAATTTTCCTATGGATTCGCCAGTTTGTTGACGATTAAAATTGTCAACAAATTTTTGACAGCAAAGTGTGGCTAAATCCTATTATTATAAAAACTAATAATACTAGTAGGTGGGACCCCCTTGAACTATTGAAGATCAGATATGTTCATTTTTAATGTTGTGATGATGTGTGACATGACTTACATGGTTGATGAGATACTGTTGTTATTGGTTATGATTTGAGCTTATGAAGTGTTGATTCCTAATATTACTACAGCCTATGATATTCATTAATATCATGGCTATCTATTCTTATCGCACCTGCACAACAAGCATGTTAGTGAAATTACATGAAGGACAATTTTGAGAAAGGAAAAAATACTATAACAAATGAAAAGAAAAGGGATCTAATTCTACAATTTTACTATACTACATGCGAACAATTAGAAAGAAATGAGAAACGATTGCAAAGGGGAATAATTTAAAGCTATCCTATTCACTATACTACATGCATGAAAGACTTAACAATTATTCTTAAATCCTAGCTAACAAGTAAATGGTTATGAAATTGTGATTGAATTATATGTTTAATATGCATATGGTATATTTGGATAGATTGAATGTCAGTGGCTCATTTGACAAGGTAATGGGTGTTAATGGTTATGCGATTTTGTTTGAGTTATATAATAAGGAATTGGATATATGATGTGGAGAGCGCATTTGGCAAGTAATATGTGAATATTCCATCGCAAAGTTAAATTAATGGTGTTAATTAAGAGTTGGTTGGCATGTACTGGTGAGTAAATGAATTGTGGGTGGAGGCAATGTGCATTTGTTGCACGTCACCTTTACCCCTCCCGTTAGTCGCCACCCTAGTCGGGATATTGTTCGATATTGCTAATGTAGTTAGCAGAGAGGAACCGCTTGGCCATCTTGCATTTTAAGGAATTCTACTACAGGTATGTTCGTTTTTTGGCCATTCATGACTCTTCTCTAGTTATGAAATGATTAATAGCTCAGGTGTATTGGTTTGGATTTTCCTAAGTATTGCAACTGGTAAATTTGTGTTCTTGAAATGAATGGTTCTTCCTGCGATGATATTGAATTCGTAGAAGTTATTGGTTATCCTGGGTGGTAACTCTTTGTTATCCTTGCTGGTTTAGTTGGAACGTTTTTGTTGGTCTTGGGTGGATAGCTATCTTCACACTTTTGTCACTAAATCCAGTCTTTGGATTTTATGGGGTTAATGGTTGAAGGCATTCTGTGTCACTGTGTTTTGTTCGCTTGGGCATTGATTGATTGCACCACTAGGGGTCATGAAATGAGGTTCATGTTCTTCCTCATCCATGTCTTCATCTCTGTGATTTGATTGTTTGCTCGAAGAACACAAGGGTTATACCCTGCGTGCGTTAAATAACATTGTCAGGCCAAATTAAAGCTTCACCTTCTGTTGTGGCCCCCTTTCATGGATTTGTTACCTGTCCACGAATGAGTATCTCTGTGTATATACCATTAGCCTCAGGTTTTCACCATTATAAGAGTGGCTCTGCTCTCCCTGTGTTGTCTACGAAACAAACCTTAGACCTCCTATCTGAATATTGATATAGAAGACCATCTTGGCCTCTTGGGTTTACTAATTGGTTATTGTTGGATGGTTGTATAATTGTTGACTAGTTAAAATACAGGCTCACCCGGTTGGTAGTGTGATAGTTGTGTTTGTAATATCCCTCAACCGAACCCAAATGTAAATATAATCCAAGTATATTTAAGCTAGTGAGTTTTTTAGACATAATTTTTGTAATACACCTTTCATGGCATGGTGTGTGCATATACTGCGTAGTAAAGGGATGTAATGTGCACATTTTTTAATACCATGTGCAGTAACTATGGTGCGCGCACCTTAAAGACAGAGGATAAAGCGCGTAGTAACTAAGTGCACGCAATATTAAGGTCAACAAACCTTTCTGTATATAATATGCATTATAGGCTAGTGAGCCGGTATTATAAGTCGGAATGATTATGTTTTGGTATTAGGCCGGAACGCCTAGATGTCAAGGGCCAATGCACCTACTTTGTACATGACTCATGATTAATATAAAATACATCACTGCACACAAACCGACCACGATAAAAGAGATGGGGGACTGAACTTCACCAGTTAAGGAAAGGGAGGGCCAAAAGTTAAGGGAATATTATATTAATATTTCTTAAAACATAAAGTATGGATAATTAGTTTATCCTAAGTTCTAAAGTTGGGGACAAGTGTACAAAAGTAACTTCCGATATGACAAGTGTCAATTTGGGGACATGCATTCATATCGTGGGGAAACTTAGCTCAGGGGGGGCATTTTTTCTCACATATACCTTATGAACGGGGGAAAGGGGACCATCAGGCTGACCATCACTTTTGACAAAGAGTTCACAGTGATTCCAAAACACACTCAGTTATCCAGTCAATGACTCCATGACCATTTCACTCATACATTTTGTTATCCTTGAGACAACCATTTCACCTTTTTGAAGCCTATTTCCCCATCCTTTTTGGTTGGTGTACCTAGTTAGCTTGGAGCGGGATTGAAGAAGCGGGTTGTCAGGCCTGTGAGAAGTTCTCTAAGCGAGAGAATTATTGGGGATTGATTTTTGTAGGTGCTAAACTGCAGCTACAGTGCTCTGAGACTTCGAGTCCGGCCTGTTTTTGAAGCCCTAAAAGGGAAGTGGGGTAGTTGAGGGACTGTTGAGCAGAGAAGGGGCACACTTCCTTGGGTGGGACAGGCATGTGGGGAATGAGAGGTTGTAGGTTGTTAGTTGAGTGAGCACCTAATACAGAGTCTTTCCTGTTGTCCATGAGCCTTAGCCTGGATAGGAATCCCTTTACCCTGGGTGGAGTTCAGTCCCATCTTGGGGGTGATTCACTGTTGAGAGTGATGAAAAGTGTAGTCTATGGCTGGGAGGTTCGTGGACGGTCTGTAAGTAGTTGGTGACAGTATTTCTAAGATAAGTACCAATTGTATGATATATGGATATGTTGTTTTGTTATTTACATGCCTATGTTACGATTTTATCATATATGTGACTATTATTGCTTGTGTGCTTATGGGTAATTTCCTATAAATGATGCATATCGGTAATTACTTTTATTTTAATATAAAAGTCGTATGTTACAGAAAGTAATTGTTTGTTTATGTTTAGATGTAAAACTTCTGCAAGCGTGTTGTATGTATATGTTTTAGTTGCATGCAGTCTAAAGAGTAAATTTAGGTGGCATTGCTTAGTTGACTACTGGGTATGCTACTGTATGTTCCGCAGTATGGGAAGGAAAGTGTTCCCTAGAGTAGCAGGGCCCAGCCTAATGGCTGGGAATGTTACCAACTGGCATCAGAGCATGAGTGATTTCTTTGGAGTGGCGTACCCCAGCCTCAGGTTGGTCAGGGGGGATCGTTACAGTATGGTATCAAAGCCTCAGTTCAACACTGGGATAGAAGGGTGCAATTGAAGTGAATATTCATAGAAAAGTAACTTCAAAGTGACCAAAATTAGAGTCATAGAGTGTCCTTGGAAAAGGTTGGCATACTGGCACGCGTGGTAAATTTGGCACCGTGCGGGAAACTGTGGTGTGCCAGTGTGCGCAGTAAATTGTGGCACCGTGTAGAATATTATTTTGTGTAGATAAATGCGCTGAAATTAGCCTTGCACGGTAAGCACACACATAGTAAGGTGCACATGGGGTGCACAAGTATTGATTAATGCGGATGAGTTTTGTTGGTACGCGCATAAGTATGAGTATAAGTTGTTTCACGAGGGTGTATTCAGTAGTGTGCGTAGATATTTGAGCATGAAGGAATATGTTAAACTTGACATGGTGCTTGAATAGGACGAAAATGCATGTGGAATATCGGTGCACAGTATTGAAACTGTGCGCAGTGGATATTGGCGCACAATGCCAGAGTAGTGCATGTAAGTAGTCGGTACGACGAAGAAGAAATGCACAGTAGATTTAGGTGTGCAGAGAAGCGTTTACCTTGTAATATTGCTATGCACGATAATATAAATTAATAGGTCAAGTTAATGTGCGTGAAGTTGCTTGGAAGGCGAGGAGTCTGAGTTTAAATTGCATAATAATAAAAGAAAAATAAACACATAACCGCATTGAAGCATTAATTAAAAGAATTCTGAATTTAATTTCTTCTGATTTAGACAAATGAAAATAAAATATAAGATTACAAGAAAAAAACTTAGTATAAAAGAAAACAAGAGTCATAACATCACCAGATAGAAATTGAAATAAAATGGTCTAAAATCTGTTTCTGTATTTATATAATCATATTAATCACAAAATTACAAAAGGGTGATGACAACAGTTAGCCTGTTGTAAAAAGGGTCATTGAAGAACAAGCCTATCATCTCTTGTACTCTTTACCTCCGCTATCAGTTGTTCAAAATTCATTGATACATGCTTATCTTAGTTGAAGACTTACTTCAGCTTAGCGATCTCCGCCTTTAAAGAAGAGTCTAACCAGACCGGTTGATTTTCTCCAACACTTTCGGTCGCTTCAACCGTAGATTCCTCCTTCTTATGTCGCTTACTCCTTTTCTTCTTAGCGGCTGGCCTATTGATGACTAAATCCTTTATAGTGGGATTCAGCCTGACTTGCAATCATGATTCTATAACCGGATCTGTGTGGAACTTAGTTGTTAGAAGGTGTGCAAGGACCCTTTCCTCCTTATTGCAGGAAAGCCTAGCATGTTGCTCGAATAACCAGTCTCACTCAACTTTTATTTGTCCATGTATCTCAGGTTGGGGATACCTAAATGTGTCTTTACAGAGAGAAGGAAGTCAAGCAGCTTGAATATTACTACGGTTATGGATACGCAGATATATTCATACTTGGGGAGTGGTAATTATAGAACTCCATTTATGAAGCGCAGACAGATTACGTACAAAGAGCGTTGGGTTTCCATGCTCGGCCAATCCATTTAGAATGATTAGATTTTGAGTTCATTACATGGCGACGTTCAGCTGACATCACATGGATGCTAAGTACCAAATGAATGAAGCAGGGTGATCTGACTAGCCGTCACCCGCTCCAAGAGTGGTGGATTTAACATGTTGAGACACATAATACCGTGTCTTGGCGAAAGTGGTTTCGAAAAAACCACCTTCTTATGCAAGTGTATCTCGGAAGGCACTGCGCATCAGCGTTCTCGAGAATTGGGTCTTATCTAGAATTTTCATGGTGATAACACCAGGAAACCATGAGTGATAATTCTAATGTGTATGTTGAATCGAAATGGTGCATATTCTCATGAATTGTTGATTTGTTAGTTTGATTAATTTTGATGGCTGCACGTTTTGCAAAATTAACAACAACTCGGTCAGGTCAGACCAGTGCAGAGTCTGTAGGAATGGAAGAGGCACAAGGGAATTACAGTCATCCAGAGAAGAGCAGAGGGATGGATGTCCATTTGGTCATGGAAGGAATGAACTCGAACATACATGGAGAAGAAAGGAATGAAGATACGAATATGGCTGAGACCATTAAGAATTTGCAGAAGGATGTCCAAAGCCATAAAGTTGATAATGAAAGGCTTATGAAATCCAAAGAGTAGTAGGATGACTTCAACATGAAGCTATTGGAAGGTTTGAACAGCATAGAGAAGAAATTGGTTAAGGAGAGTGACTCAAGTAGATCTAAGAGTCACAAATCTTCAAAGGAGAAGGGAGAAGTAAAAAGTGCTAGTAGACATCACCATCATCCCCATAGGCATTCCCATAAGAGAGAAGGCAACAACTCAAGTCTATCCCCTATCAGAAGGTATAATAGGTATGGGGTGGATGAGCTACGAGGAGAAATGAACAAAATCAAACCTCCTACATTTGATGGTGAGCACAAGAAGGATGAATATGTTGAAACATGGTTGCTAGGCATGAGGAAGTATTTTCAATTGCATAATTATTCTTCTCATGTTGAAGGTAGAATCGTTGTCTATCAACTCAAAGGAAAGGCCTCCATGTGGTGGGATCAACTTGTGCAGGTACAACCCATTGTAGAGAAAAGTGTTACTTGGAGAGAATTCAAGAAGTATTTTGAGAAGAAGTACTTGACCAAGAGATACTATGACAAGAAAATGAAAGAGTTCTTTGAACTCAAGCTTGGAAGTACGACCACAGATGAATATGAGAGAAGGTTTCGGGAACTATTGAAGTATGTCTCTTTCATTAGGGATGAGACAGTCAATATTCAATGATACTTAAGTGGATTGCCATCATTCATCAGTGACAAAATACAGTATGATGATCCCAAGACATTAGAAGAGACCATAAGGAAAGCTAAATGCTTATATGACTAGTTGAAAGCAAGATCAACTTTCCAAAAGGCTTGGGAAGACAATAAGAAATTCAAGATGGATCAGAGGAAGAAGGGAGCTAAGCCACCATTCTTTAGAAATAATCCACAATGGAAGCAAATGCATAAGGAAACTAGAGTGATTGACACAGAGAGTCAAGGTCCAAGGCAACCACCTATGCAATGTTGGGGTTGTAAAGAAGACCATAGGTTCAAAGATTGTCCTCACAGAGGCGAAAAAGTTAGGGTTGTTCACAATATACAACGAGCTGAGATAGTAGAGGACATGGGTAGAAATGTGCCAAGAATTTATGCATCCCTGGACAACAAGCAAGCAAAGTATCAGTCCCACATGATTGAAGTGGAAGGTATGATCAACAACCAAACCCTTGCTATTTTAATTGATTCAGGAGCTAGCCATAGTTATATAGACCCTAAGATGGTGGAAAGTTTGCAATTACCAAGAAGCGAGAATGGGAAATCCTGGTTGGTGCAACTAGCTACAGGAGCCAGGAGAAAAGTTAATGAGATAGTTAAGTCCTACCTCATAGACATGAATGTACTAAACACCAGGGCAGATTTGAACATCTTACCCTTAGGTTCCTATGACTGTTTAATTGGGATGGATTGGTTGGAACCACATCATTCTCTATTGGACTTTCATAACAAAGCATTCACTTGGTTGGATGAAGAAGAGAACCAAAGGAAAGTGTAGGGAATTCCCAGGGCAGTAACCGTTAGAGAAATTTCAGCATTGCAGCTGAAGAAATGTTATAGAAGAGGATGTCAAATATTTGCAGCTCATATGGAGGAGACACCTGAAGAAAAGGTCCCAAATTTGGAGGATTATGCAGTCCTAAAAGAGTTTGAAGATGTATTCAAGGAAGTATTAGGAATACCCCCAAGGAGAGACATTGATTTCTCTATAGATTTTATGCCTGGAGCAGTGCCAGTATCAAAGACTCCTTACAAAATGAGTACACCTGAATTGAAGGAGTTGCAAATGTAGCTTGAAGAACTGCTAAAAAAGGGGCCCAAGTGTATCACATTGGGGTGCCCCAGTCTTGTTTGTGAAAAAGAAAGATGGAACATTAAGATTGTGCATTGACTTCAGACAATTGAATAAAGTGACTGTTAAGAACAAATATCCTCTACCAAGGATTGATGACCTCTTTGATCAATTGAAGGATGCAAGGATATTTTCAAAGGTAGATCTCAGATCAGGATACCATCAGGTAAGAATTAAAGAAGAAGATATTAGCAAGACCGCCTTCAGGATGAGATATGGTCATTATGAGTTCATAGTGGTACCATTTGGATTGTCAAATGCACCAACTGCTTTCATGTTCTTAATGAATGGTGTTTCCGAGAGTATTTGGACAAATTTGTCATCGTCTTTTTGGATGACATTCTTATATATTCCAAGTCAGAGGAAGAGCATGAACATCATTTGAGGATGGTGTTGCAAGTATTAAGGGAACATCAGTTGTATGCCAAATTGAGCAAGTGCTCATTTTATCAGAAACAAATTCATTATTTGGGGCATATCATCTCAAAAGATGGGATAGCAGTGGACTCTGAGAAGGTAGAAGCTATTAGAGAATGGTCAACACCAAAAAATGTGACAGAGGTCAGATCTTTCATGGGCCTTGCAGGTTACTACAGGAGATTCATTGGAGGATTCTCAAAGATATCACACCCAATCACTTCCTTACAAAGAAAGGGTATGAAGTTTCAGTGGACGTCAGACTGTGAAAGGAGTTTCCAACATTTGAAACAATTATTTACAAGTGCTCCAATACTAAAGATTGCAGACCCAAATGAATATTTCATTGTATGCACAGATGCATGTAATGAAGGACTGGGTGGAGTCCTTAGTCAAAATGGATTTGAGATATGTTATGAATCAAGGAAGTTGAAAGAGCATGAAAGAAAATATGCCACTCATGATTTGGAGTTGGCAACCATAGTACATGCCCTGAGGAAATGGAGACACTACCTCATGGGAAAGAGGTTTGAGCTAAGAACAGACCACAATGGCCTACAATATTTATTTGATCAGCCAAATCTAAATGCTAGACAAATCATATGGTTAGAATTTCTAAGAGAATATAACTTTGATATAAATCATATCAAAGGGAAAGAAAATAAAGTGGTTGATGCACTCAGCAGGAGGGTGCATGAACTACGTGCTACAACCATCAACATGTATCAGACTGGTGTTAAAAGCAAAATTCTAGAGGTTGCAAATACAGATCTGCAGTACAGAGAATTGGTAGCAATGCTACAACGGGGTAATATACTTCAGAATCTGGATATTTATAAGTTGGGAGTAGATGGAATACTGCTGCACAAGAACAAAATTTTTGTACCAAATGTCCAGGACTTGAAATGTATAATTTTGCATGAGATGCATAATGCTCCTTATGCAGGGCACCCTGGATATCAAAAAACTGTAGCAGTGGTCAAGAGACAATACTTTTGGCCAGGTATGAAGAGATAAATTGCAGAATACATCGCTAGGTGTATGGAATGCCAGAAAGTTAAAATAGAGCATAGGTAACCAATAGGATTGCTGCAACCTTTGCCCATTCCTGAATGGAAGTGGGAAGTGGTGACAATGGATTTTATTACAGGATTTCCCAGAACAAGCAAGATACATGATTCGATTATGGTAGTGGTGGACAAGATTACAAAAGCTGCCCATTTTATTCCAGTAAAAACTACTCACAAAGCAAGAAATGTTGTTGATATTTTCATGAAGGAAGTGGCACGATTGCATGGAATTCCTAAAACGATTGTGTCTGACAGAGACCCAAAATTCACCTCAAATTTCTGGAAAGGATTGTTCAAAGGATTTAGAATGAATCTGAACTTTAGTACATGGTGCAAACCCCCAAACCCTCAGGTCCAAGGTCCTCGCAGGATCATTCTAATATGCCCTTTGAGTCTGATTGACTCTTTGGTTTCCCCTCGAAAAATACCCTTCACACACACAACAGTGTATCCATGGGTCCTTATGGGTGTGCCCGCGTGATTAAACACGAGGCATCAACCCAAATCTCTTGACCCGAAATAGGATCGTGCCCTTCGCAAGTTCAGGACTTCAGGTTTCGCGATTTTGCGATCCTTGATGTCAAGGGTTCCTGTCCTTACAACCTCCAAAACCCAAATTGCCGAAATCTGATGCACTTGGAAAAGGTTGACTTTTCAACAGGCTTCTCACTTCATCGAGATTTCAGACTTCACGATTTCGAGAATCCAGATGCAAGGCTCCCAATCCTTCGACCTCCAAACCCTGAAACAGTCAACAAGGTTTGACTTCACCTGGCGACAAGTACGCCACCTGTCACTCTTTCGGGTTTTCAGGACTTTCTCTCCCAAAGAGTTTCCTTCTCCGTTTCCCGACACCCGAAGTGTCGAAATCCCAAAACTCTAACCCAACTACTGTCGCAACTTGTGACTTCAGGATTTTCGATGCACTGTGCTCAACTCCTCGTCATTAGGATCCCTGAAATGCCGAAATAATCTGACGGCTTGTGCAAAGAAAAATCAACGGCCCACATTAATTATGGATCCTAGAGTGGAAAGCTTGCTTGCCTCTAACCACCCTGTAACTTCCTTGGATCCTACGATCCACACTACTTCATGAATTCTTCATGGAGAATTTTGACCACTCATTTGTTCTGAACAACTTCCACGAAACAAATCAAGGTTCTTCCACTGGAACTTAACTTCTATTGGATGACTTCAACCTTTGTTTCCCTTCGAAGTAGTTCAACCTTGTCCTCCTTTGGATACTTCAACAATGCTACCCCTTCTAATATTTCTTCACAATTTCGAGTCTTCGAAAAGAATTCTGTAGGCACTCCTTGCAGCAAACCCTCAAATACTTTTAAGTATTTGAGTTCTCGACTCTGTGCACCCTTCTCTGCAACAACAATCCTTCAATCTCTCAACCTTAGTTAATGATTCCTATGTTGGATCATGTTTTCATTGATGCCAATGGTTTGATTGATTGATGTCATTGATTGATGTCAAGTGATTGATTGATGTCAAAGGATTGATTGATTGATTATTGATGTAATGTAATATGTATTGTCCTTGATGAGAATGCATAGATGAAGATGGATCAATGAGTTGTCATTAATACATGATGAATATGGATCGATGTGGTTTCATTGGTATGTGATGCATTGTTGGAAAAATTTATAGATGACTCATTATTGTCTTATCATGATTGATAAGGTGCACAAATGGATGAACTCCAAAGTGGTCCCCTTATGGTGAAATCCCTCACGGGAAGATGCTTTGTGGATTGAGTTATCCTAG
>ML800657.1:158227-172067 GCA_009831015.1 Picea engelmannii
AGACAGCCATTTCACATTTTCGAAGCTTGTTTCCCCATCCTTTTTGGTTGGTGTACCTAGTTATCTTGGAGTGGGATTGAAGAAGCGAGTTTTCAGGCCCATGAATAGTTCTCTGAGTGGGAGAATTGTTGGGGATTGATTTTCGTAGGTGCTAAAATACAGCTATAGCGCTCTGAGACTTCTGGTCCAGCCTGTTCCTAAAGCCCTAGAATGGAAGTGGGGCAGCCGAGGGACTGTTGAGCAGAGAAGGGGCACACTTCCTTGGGTGGGACAGGCATGTGGGGAATGAGAGGTTGTAGGTTGTTAGTTGAGTGAGCACCTAAGACGGAGTCTTTCCTGTTTTCCATGATCCTTAGCATGGATAGGAATCCCTTTACCCTGGGTGGAGTTTAGTCCCAGCTCAAGGGTGATTCACTGTTAAGAGTGATGAACAGTGTAGTCTATGGATGGGAGGTTCATGGACGGTCTATAAGCAGTTGTTGACAGTATTTCTAAGATAAGTACCAATTGTATGATATATGGATATGTTGTTTTGTTATTTACATGCCTAAGTTACGATTTTATCATATATGTGACTATGATTGCTTGTGTGCTTATGGGTAATTTCCTGTAAATGATGCATATCGGTAATTACTGTTATTTTAATATAAAATTCATATGTTACATAAAGTAATTGTTTGTTTATGTTTAGATGTAAAACTTCCATGAGCGTGTTGTATGTATATGTTTTAGTTGCATGTAGTCTAAAGAGTAAATTTAGGTGGCATTACTTAGTTGACTACTGGGTATGCTACTATATGTTCCACAATATGGGAAGGAAAGTGTTCCCTAGAGTAGCAAGGCCCAGCCTAATGGCTAGGAATGTTACCGACTGGCGTCAGCATGAGTGGTTTCTCTGGAGTGGCGTAACTCGGCCTCAGGTTGGTCAGGGGGGATCATTACAGTGTTGGTTGGTATATAGTCATTACCTCTATTATAACAGTGGTAACCCTATATTGTCGATTGCACTTTCAAAGTACACACAGTCACTCTCTTAATAACTCAATATTGTTTAATGGAAAGGGCCACTACCCTAATTCGAATTGATGCATGGGTATGTGTGGTTGTCACAGCTTGTTAGGTCAATTGATTTTATGACAGTGATAAATTGGTTGGTTGATGCATATTCACTAGTATTTATTCACTAAGGATTGTTTAGATGACATTGGTTACAAATGCTTGATGTTGCTCACACATGTCGCATTGTGTGTATGGTGTTTTCGCACAATGAAATAATGGTCATGATAACTATGGTTTTCTTTTGGGGTTGAATGATTATTGAACCAGATAAATTTAGAAACTATATCCACCATATCCTTATGATTGCTTGATTATATAAGCCTGATTTTGCACAACGTAGTTGATTGCAATTGGACTAAATCGAAGAAATATTGTATTAGATGATAGCTGAAATCGATGCGTTGAGTTATTGCTATGACTGTGTGTTTGGTTTTGTAAAATGGTGATGTTTCATAGTGGTGTTTGGTGGTTGTGCATTGTGTGTAGTTTGGATATCTTGGTTTTCACACTCAGGGATACCCACAGAGCTTTAAGCATGTTTATTTGTTGCAATTGATCACTTTTTAAAGCAGGCATGTTGTTGATGATAGTCGTGTTGGATGGATGGCCCATCTTTTTAAAGTCACTTTGAATTGGGTTTACACAATGACAGAGTTACACTTGCATGATTGAATTATTTTGCACATAGCTTGTTTGGAGTGGTGGTTGTTGTCTGTCTATTTAAATGTCAATTCGGGTGTTGCAATTTGATCTTGATTATTGGGTTTGTTGCCTCTATATATGTTAAAGAATATCACTACATTTAAATAACAGGGCCAGTTGAAATGATAGTTTGACTGCATTGTTAATTTTGGAAGCACGACTTTGAGTATAATTGTTTTGATTGAAGCAAGGTATGGGCAGTGTTTGATCTTGATGGGTTACAGAGTGGAAATGGTTAACTGTTCGAAAATTGTTATAAGATGAAAAGTATGTAAATGAAAGAAACAGAACCCCTTACAAACTGTGTGGAATGCATATGGTCTTGGCCCTATATTGGATATTTGATTATGAGCAATGAACTACTTAAATGCACAAAAGTTATTATTGGGTCAAAATTGTTGATGGTTGATGCATCTCTTTTCGAAGCATATTTTATAGATCGCTTAATTAATTTCATGAACAGTAATCATCTTTCTTCCTTTCCATGATTTCATTTTCCACTAATTACAGATACCATCACCTTCCCATTTCATTTTTTCACTCCCTATTATGATATTGATTACAGTCAAGAGAATTCCATTGTTAAGGTAGTTGAAAGTGACAGTGTCTTGTGTGGATTACAATGATGTTTTATTGGTTGATTTTCAGTTGATTGTTGTTGTCATTGAGAAGTGACCATGTCTTTTTCCCTCCTCATTATATCATATTTTCTCTCAATACAAACCCCTCACATATCCCAGAACCCTTTTTCACTCCCTGCTCATTGATTAACAGTAAAACAATTTGTATGGATTGGATTGCATGAGTCTGATATATTGTTGAGCCAAATCTATTTCATATTTTTAAGAGTTGTTATGTATGGTTATTTAAAATACTATTTTCTAATCGATCACGCATGCAAGATGAGTTTTTTCAGTCAAGGTAACCATGGCCGAGGAAGCAGAGATAGAGGTAATTGGAATCAAGGCCCAACAAGGCCCAAGTTCTCCATACATTTTGATGTTGATTCACAAGAGTTTGGCCAATTGTTTCATGTCGGATGCTTCAGTTGGATTGGGCAGGGAATAGTCCAACCTAGGCCTGAAAGGTCTCCTTTCCAAGCCCCGCAAGCCCATGGTATCCATGTACCTCCTCATGTATCATTACAACCCGAGGTCCCTGAAAATGATGGATGGTAGGAGATTGTCCACCCGAAAGTCTCCCAACATCGTGGCTAGCCCAACTTGTCCTTGACTGCTCCTTCACCTATTAACCCCATTTCCCAAGCTGCCCCTGAACACTCACCAATGCAATCTTCCCATGCTAGAAAAAGATTGAAAATTGAGGCCCACAATGCCCTTGATAAATTAAAAGCCACTACTACCCCTTCCTCACCCTCCAATGGTTCTGACAAATCTGTGTCTTCTCGGATGCACTTGAGGGATGATTGTTCCCAAGTGATCAACAAGATTAGGCCTAAAGGATCTGCACAACCAAAGGAAAATTTAGGAAAATCAAGAGGTGACAGCAACAATCAAGGAAGGGTTGCATCGCAAACTGGGAAATATGGCTTTTGAGTTTTTATTTTATCTATTGTTTTATGACAGTTGACTTCAAGGACCTTTGGACAACATGTTTTATTTTGGATATATGAGTATTATTTTTGAAATAATTTCAAATTTCATGAGCTAAAATTTCCAAAAGTGAATATGTTTATGAGAGACACAAGGAGGTGTGTTTTGATTAACTAATGATTATGTTATGATTGTTATGAACTAAAGGGAGTCACAAGGGGTCCCGCCTACTAGTTATTATTATTTATGACCCTTATTATAATTATTACTCTTCCCCCTAACTAAAGTTAGTTGAGTCTTTTAATTAACTTAACTAATGAGTTGGTTCAACTACTTCAACCAATTCCAATTTGTTAAAAGAAAAAGGAAAGGGAGGAACAAGAGGAGGATAGAAGCATAAGCATACTAAGCAAGGTCTTATTGTAGACAACAATATTCAGGGTTGAATCAAATCATTCAGACACTTGTTTTTCAGAGAGTCGAGTGGGAAGCATTCAGTGGAAAGTTGATCCATATTTTAGAGTTCGGTTTTGGTTTTTTGTCAGAGGTCCTTTTGTATGTTACATCGGGGATACCTAAGTTTGACTTTGGTCCAAGATTTTTGTATGAAATTTTGTAAAGAAAATTACTCTTTGGTGAATTGGAATGAAATAAAGGATTGATTTATGTCTCATCTATGTTGATTATAATCTTAGTGTCTCTACTTATGTTCTTACATTTATCTCAGCAATTGTTGTATTCAGAAAATTACATAAAAAGTGAATTTCTAGCAAGCTTTTTGTTGATAAAAGACTAGCCTAAGCACTCGTAATTAATACTTGTGAGTTAGGATGTTATTTTTGTTGGCTATAAACATAGGGTGATATTCCCGTTTACTTTTCTTTAGCCAAGTAAAGTCTGAAAAATGATTGAGTATGATCATTTCATATCTTTTCCTCAACAAGGGGTCACAGGATTACATAGTCAACAATTCAGGGCAACAATTCCCATTGTTTCTCTATACCAGGAGAACTTCTCAGTGCTCACAAACTTTGTCAATGAATCTGAAACATTATTCAAAGTGTCAACCTTCTCCAAACACACCTTCTTGTATTCAACCATTTCTTTCACAAAGTGATACTAAACATCAATATGCTTTGTCTTTGAATGATAAAATGGTTTCTTTGCCAGGAATATTGCACTTTGACTGTCAAAATCTAATCTTATTGCTTATTGTATCAACCCAACACTTGAACACAATCTTTGTAACCATATTACTTCCTTGTATGTATGAGTGGATTCCATGTATTTAGCTTTTGTAGTTGAGAGTGCTGCTACATTTTGTCTTTTTCTCATCCAATTGAGTGCTCCTCCAAATAGGTTAAACACATACCCACTTGTCGATATTTTGTGATCCATATCTCCAACCACGTTTGCATCAACAAACCCATGTATTTTCAACACTTTTTCCAATCTTGGACTTCCTTGGTAGCACAATCCATAACTAGAAGTGCCACACAAATACCTGAAAACCCTCTTTACTGTTGTCCAATGCTCCTTCCCTAGTTTTGACATATGCATGCTCAAAAATCCCATTGCATGTGCAATGTCTAGTCTAGTATAGACCATTAGATACATCAAACTACCAACTGCACTAGCATATGGAACATGGGACATGTCCTCTTCCTCTTCCTATGTCTTGGGACATTGATCTACAAATAAATTTACACCTACAGGAATAGGAACCTTAATCGGTTTTCTTTCCTGCGTATCAAACCTCTCCAATATCATCTCAACATGTTTTCTTTGATTCGACCAAAGTTTCTTATTTTCCCAATATCTTTTAATCTCCATTCCCATAATGAAGTTATCAACATTGAAATCCTTCATGCCAAATTTGGAGGATAGTTGTGATTTCACCTCCTTGATAGCATCCATGTTATTTCCTACTAGCAACATGTCATCAACATACAACACTACATAAATGAAGTGAGTACCAACCTGCTTGGAATATACAAATTGATCATCCCTACTTCTCACATATCCCAGTCCAAGGATGTATGTGTCAAAATTTTGGTACCACATCCTAGGTGATTGCTCCATACCATATAGTGACTTCTTTAGCTTACAGACCAACTCTTTATTTCCTTTCACTACAAAGCCTTATGGTTGCTTCATGTAGATATGTTATTCTATATCCCTATGTAGGAATGTTGTATTCACATCCATCTATTACACTTCAAAATAAAAAGAAACAACAACAGACAAAATAAATCTTATAGAAGTTAACTTGGCAACATGAGAAAAAATTTCACCAAATTCAATTCTCGCTACCTAGGAATAACCTTTTTCTACTAACTGGACTTTGTATTTCTCCACTTTTCCTTCTTCATTCAACTTCTTTTTAAACAACCATTTGTTTCCAATGTCCTTTCTTACAGTTAGAAAGTCAACTATATCCCATGCCTCATTATTATCCAAGGAATCCATCTCTTCAACCATGGCTTTCTTCCAGAGTTTAATATCCTATGAATTCACTACTTCCCTAATAGTTCTGGGATCATCATCAGTAATAGATAAAGAAAAATTATCATGAAAATTAGATGGACTATACCTTTCTGGTTTCCTTCTTTCCCTCGTTGATCTCCTCAATACTAGAGTATGAGGTTCTTCTTCTTCTTATTCATCTTCTTTCGTTGATTCAAATTTTGCATCATCCAACTCAAACTTTATTTTCTTGGGTTCTTCTTTCCTTGGTAGGAATTCTTGTTTGGGAACATCTTTAACCTATATAAAAACAATATCTCGACTGTAAACAGTCTTCTTAGTTTCTAGGTTCCAAATATTATAACATTTCACACCATCTTTATAACCAATAAAGATACACTTTTCAATTTTATTATCCATCTTACTCCTATTTTCCTTTGGAACAAGTACATAAGCATCACAACCAAACAATCTGAGATGTTCAAGAGAGGGTTTCTTACCAATCCATACCTTATGTGAATTTTTTTCCACCAAATCTAATGAGGGTGTTCTATTTACTAGGTAACATGTAGTACCCACTGCCTCTGTCTATAATTCCTATCCAAACGCGACACCACTAAGCATGCTCCTTTATTTTTCCATCAACATCCTATTCATCCTTTCTACAACCCCATTTTGTTGAGGTGTCTATGGAGTATTCTTCTACCTTTCTATACCACACTTCTTACAAAACTCTTTGAATTCATTCCCACACAATTCTCCACCATTATCTGTCCTCAACACCCTTATTTTCTTCTCTTTCTTATTTTCTACCAAAGCCTTAAACTCTTTAAATTTGTCAAATACCTCAGATTTATTCCTAAGAAAATAAATCCATGTGTTCCTTGAGAAATTATCTATGAATGAAATACACAGATCTTCATAGTGATGTAACATGAATAGGTCCGAACACATAATTTTGCATCAACTCTAAAATCCCCTTTGTTCTTGTAGCACCATATGGGAATCTTACTCGATTCTATTTACCATATATGCAATGTTCATAGAAATCAAAATCCAGGGTGCAATTAGACATACCTTCAACCATACCTTTACCGTGTAGTGTTTAAAAGGCCCTTTTCTCCAATATTTCCCAGTCTTTGATGCCAAAACATGGTCTTATTTCTAGGGCCAGTATGGATGATTGATGGTCCCAAGAATAAAATGAATGATTTATTGTACCCTTGGTCTCTTACTATACTTGTCAACTCAGGGTTCATACAAACTTAAGAGGTGTTATGAATGGTATGTGTAGTATGCAATTGTCGGTAGCAAAGGTTTGAAATATGATCGAAGGTTCTGAATGTGTAGGAAATCAAATGATAGAAAGTAGCTCTAAACTAATTTCTTTGAAGGAAACACACCAATCTGAACTAATTGCCTTGAAGGAGACACATCAATCTAAAAGTACATCTAAGCCAAAGTGCATGAAAATAAGTTATCCCACTGCATAAAAAATTACTAAATCATGAAAGTTAATATGAAGCAAAAGATGTATCTAATATGAAATTAGAATAGAGAACTGTGATAAAAGTAGAGTTGTAAGCTACTGCAGGAAAACTGTATTGGAAATGAAACTACACTATTGCATAATCAAAGAAATGTAACCCCTTGATCATTATCAATATAAATGTATTTTTATTGTTTTTTTATGCTTTCAAGAAAATAATATTAATCTAAGTCAAAATTTGAAGCTATAATAGACCTGCAGGAGATTTCTATACGAACTATGTGTTTCTACAAGATCTGTGCAGTTTCTACAGGATACTCCTATAGGAGGAAAAATGAAGTCCAAAAAGGTAGTGCAAGTCTTTAAAATCATTGACAAAGCTAGACTATAAAATAAATTAAGTGAATCTATGGTTCTTATCCTTGGGAGGCACTTAGGAGTGTTCCAAAATGTTATTAAGCATTTCTATAGGATGTTGCTACAAATGGCCAGTTAGTAAAAATATTAACAAAAATGAAAATTTATCATGCAAAGCTAAATCTAACTTTAATGGTGAATGACACACTATCTAAGAAACAACTAATATGCATGAAAGTTATAGAAATGGTAAAAAGGGTCCTTGAGCCCTCTTGGATGGGCCCTACCCAGGAAGCATAAGGAACCTAAAAAGAACTCTTAATGGACTTAAGGAAAAACCATTTTATTCATAAATATCAACAGTACATCAGGATCATCAAATTTCTTAGTCTTCAACAAAAAGTCTTGCAGAAAATATCTATACAATGATTCTCTAGAAATTTGATATCCTCCTCTCTTAGACTATAGGCCTATATATAAATAGAGAGTTTGACCTCCCTTCCTAAATCAAGGAGAGTAATGAGTAAATGAGGGATCGCATCCCTTTACATATGTATTTTTGAACTATTATTGATTAGAAATGGTCATAAATGCACAAGGAGCACTCTTGGAGGTAGGTGTAGACAATTTCCCTTGATCTTTGGCTGGCATCTCATTCGAGGAGAAAAAATCCCCTTGTTTCTAGGAGGTTGGTGCCCTTGAATCCTGTAGTTCGACTTGGTTGGTGGAACACATGTCTTTATCCAAAAACATTAGTGCAAAAAGGTATATTATAAACAAAAATCCACCTCAAT
This sequence comes from Picea engelmannii, assembly GCA_009831015.1. Lineage (NCBI taxonomy): Eukaryota > Viridiplantae > Streptophyta > Pinopsida > Pinales > Pinaceae > Picea > Picea engelmannii. The sequence continues at coordinate 166,648 of ML800657.1, forward strand.
CATACATTCATTAAGAAACATAAAAAATACCCATGACTGACTTTTAAATATGGTCAAAAGAAAATATTAAGTCATTTTTTGGTGCAAAAATATGTCAAAGATGAGCCTTTAGAATATACAATAATGAGGCTCATCATCACCTCCCAACTGAAATCTTGCACACCATTTGTACAACAAAAGATGGTGTTTCTAATCTTATGGTTGTTGTTGTTGTTATGTACTCTACTATTGTTCATTTTTCCTCTGATGTCTATCATCCTGCTACTTCTCAATGTCTTGTTGTTGCTCAATTCCCTATTATTTCTCAATGTAGTATAGTTGTTCATTACCATCTTTTCACTATTGTTTCTGTTATTGTCTATTGAATTCATCTATCATATCCCAAGATATATACTTGGTGACATATTGTCTATTTCTATTTTGAGGCCAGCCATAGGAACTATAGGGAAAATGAGTGGATGGCTCATCCTTAGCCCAGTCCAATTAGTTCTCATTCTTATTAGAGTTTCTTTATACCATGGTGTCCTAAGGAGGGAAAGTTGTAATGTGTTTGGAGAGTGAGGCTCTCTGATTCTCATGCTAGGAGGCAAGGAATTCCACCTCCTGTGGTAAGCCTCAGCCGCTACTTCTCCCAATAATCTCAATATGGGATATCACCTCCCTTTGTTTGGCTATCCACCTTCGAGTTAATCCTTATCTAAAGAGAGGATATGGTGATTTTTTATGACATCCTTAGGCCTGGAAACCTCTGCTTTAATTCAAAGGGGTGCATGTTGTTCTTCTTCCTTGTACTTTTTGAATTATTCTTCCCTCATTTCCTGATTCCTTAGCCAAGAAGAAAAGGCCATCAATTTCACATCCCATACATATGGATTGGGATAACAGTTGTATGGGTGTGGTAAGACAAGGTTATGTAGGTAGAACTCACGAAGTTGAGAATTTTCTTCCATGTTACAACCCCGATATGCATCTAGCAAATCTTTGGGTGTATCCAGGTTGAATTTCACAAACTTAGCTAAGTGTGTAATCTGATTTTTGTGCCACTGTTGTTTTAGGAACAATGTGTATGTTCTAGTTGGTGGCCTACATTCCATCATTTCTTCAGATACTTTGGCTATAGTTTTGAATGTTTCTTGCATGATATCTACTTTTTTACTCTTCTCATGTAGATCTCTTTTTACCTTGCTCAATTGTTGTTGAAGTTTTTTCTTCTCTACCTTCAGCTTCTGATTGTAGTCTACTTTCTAGATAGTCATGATTTTGAACTTTTCTTGAATGAGTTGGATTTGTTGTTCCAACTCTTGATCAACCTCTTCTTTAATATTTCCTTTATTATATTTTTCCATCTTTTCCACTTGATGGAATCAACTTTGGTTTTCTCTAGTTCCAACATGGTTGTATGCATAAGTTTCTCTACAAGAGTTTTAGTTTTAGAGTTTCCTTCCATTGGTATTTCCTCTTTCATCATAGTCTCCTCTTGAGGCTCCTTCCCCTATGTTTATTTTAGTTGTTCAAGACTAGGAGTGTCCTTAAGTTCCTCTACTTGGGGTTTGTTAGTGAGTGGGGCGGATGGTATTGGGATCCTCCTTTTCTACTTTTCTTGATCTTATTGGACCTCCTCCTTCTAGGATGAACCCACTCTGTAGTGGTGATTTTTAGAGGGATGACTATAGGGTTCCCTAAAGAAGTTAAGACAACAACCACCTATTTAACTTCTTCATCTATCTTTTGTTTCTTTCCCCGCTTTTGTTGTTTTTCTTTCTTGGGATTGGTGAGTCTCTTGGGTTTCTTTCCCTTGTTTATTTATTCCTCACTCATGGGTTCTTGAACTTCTTCAAAATATTGTATGTCCATGTTGATGAAATATTCCCAAAAAAATCTATGTTTCAAGCTCCTAACAACATCAAAGACTATCATCTTGATGAGGCCATGATGTGATAAGAATTATTGTTTCCCTCTTTGTACTTTTTGACTCTTCTCCTTGAATGAATGAAGAAGAAAATAGGGGATACTCATATTGAAGTGTGGTTCCTAATTTGGAATATGCCTGAGATGATCCAACAATCTGAAATGATAGGCATAGACTACCCTCATCCCACCCTCACAAGTAATGTATTTGATGATGATATGCTACCTCCTGCCATGAGTGAGGGAGGGTTTCCATTTTTATTCCATTTTTATCTTCATTGGGTTTCTCATTAGGGAGGAAGAATGCCTTCTTGGCATTGATGGATTCATCTCTTTATTCTTTATCCCAAGGAATTCCTAAGGGTAAGCTAGAGACTTTGCTAATGGAGGCTTCGTTAGTCCTAATGGTTAGCCCTCAAATTGTAGTTACATATTCTTGATCTCATATTATCTAGAAATTCTAGGAAAAATCCATGGCCACATCATAATCAAACCCCCTTAGCCTCTCAAAGTAATCCATCCATTCACATTTCTAAAAAAATTCCACTATCTTAGGTTTTTCATAAACCATGGAAGGCTATGTTGGTTCCCTTCTCTTAAATCTTGTTGTTTTTTAGGATGATGAGTGGAGTGGAAGGTTGGTTGAATATTTCCTATAGAATATTCATATTGAATCCCTTCTTAGAGGGGGTGATAATTGGGCTAGTCTTTAGGTAAGTAGGTGGTTAGAAAATTTAGCAAAAGGTTGTTCTTGAAAGGAAAAAGGCAAGATGAGGGATTTTATCTGACAAATTCTCATTCGGTATACCTTTCTGTAGTCATTCCTGTAGAAACAGATCCTATAGGAACTATGTAAATAAAAAATTATACAAGATTCATTTTCGAATAAGGCTGAATAATTTTTAGTGTCAAGAGGGTTCAACCACGTGATCAACAATTTATTAGACTGAGAGACTTTAACACATTGGACATTGGTTCAATTTCAGAAAAACATCTTGTGGAAGAAAAAAATTGGCTATATGTAGGGTAAGTTCTTCTTTCTATTTTAATGACCATGAAATTTTCTAGAAGCAGCCATGGGTAAAAAAACAAAAAGAAACTAGAATGAATGCAACAAATCTTTGAGATCAAAGTGATAATACTCTATCTAGGGTTCCACGGTTACCTGCAAACTATTAGAAATTCTTTCCTTGCAGCATCCTTTGGATTGTTACTTTTCTTTCCCTCTTCTCCTACAAGCTCGTATTCCTGATTCCACCCAAATAGAGACACTCTCCCTATTCAAACTTGAAATGGTGCTTTGATTATTCTAACTTTGAGTTATACCCTTAAATCATGGACAAGATTGTTGTCTTGTCACAACAGTACAACAACAATTGACTTGTATTCATAATTCCTTTATTCGTGCATTTTCTCACTCGAAGAAGTAAATCTCTACTTGAAACATTCAAAATCCACATGTGAATTTGAATTTGGCACAAAATATGCCACCCCCCACCGACAAGACGTAAACCTGCTCATTTTCACCACCCTGTAGACATTATGAATGATCAAATATATAAAATAAGCATAGATATGGATGTGTGAGGTTTAATTAAATGTAGATGGGGTATATAGTTATGTTACCTTGTTTACCTTTTGCATGCACATTAATATGCTTGTTGAAGGTGGTTGGAGGTGTTTTTTCTTAAGATATTGTGACCTCGAATCATGCTACATGATATAAAGCATCCTATAGATCTATTTCTTTCATGCGGAATATTTTCTACAAGATATAGAGTATCCCATATAAGTTGATTTATATTATCCTGAGGATGTTATGATGAGAAAGGATGGATGGAGAAGGTGTTTCTTTCTCTAATATTGATTCTTGCATTGTTGTTGTTGGTCTTGATTAGGTTTCCTTTGTTGGATTACTGAGAGGGGGGGTGAATCAATAATAGCGTAATTATAATCATTTTTCTTCAAATGTTATATCAATGTAGAATTATTATCCAATAATGAGCAGTAAGAAATAAACAATCACACACATACATAGTACACTAGTGTTTTACGTGGAAACCCAAATCAGGAGAAAACCATGGAATTATTTTTCTTATATGTCTTGAAGAATTACATTCATTGGAAGCACTAACTTCCTTTGTTTTCCAGCTGCAACTGGAAGGAGGCTACAACCCCCTAGTTTCTCAGGCTACTACCTGAGGGAAGATCCAACTCCTCAATTCTCTGGCTACAACCAGAAGGAGGCTACAACCCCCTATGTTCTCCGACTACAACCGGAAGGTGGCTATAACCACCTACAACCACCTATCCTTGCCCCGTCCTGCCACTCTAAAGTAGAAGTAGAATGATGGAACCATTTTCACACTATCACTGTGAGATATAATGTTGTAAACTTGTACCAATAAATATGTACCATGCATCAACATGTACCTCAACCTGTAAACAACTTGTACCATAAACAAGTGCATCAACCATGCACCAACCTATACCAAACAACCTGTAATCAACCTATACCATAAACAAGTGCATCCAACCATGTACCAAGTATGTACCAATCATGTGTCAACTACTTATCAATATGTACCAACATCATCAACTATACACCTCATGTATGTGCCAACTCATCAACTACTTGTCTCAACCATGTACTTAGCATGTACCTCAACCAAAATCCCTCATCAATTTCATTATCCAAATATGATTTGTAGCTCTATAATAGACCTGGTGTATATGATCACATTCCTGCAAACCCTCCTTAACTTTAACAACAAGAAACTACCTTTTTCATCAAACTTTTCTTTAGTCTAACATGCCTAGTTTGGGATTAGTCAACAATCCTAACTTGAAGTAATCATAACTTTGAACCTGTAATGTATAAATATATGAAACTGATACACAATGTTCTTCAGTGTGTTTTATACAATTCCTCCAGGTGTCACTACTTGGAACCTCTTAGAAAAGGCGTTATATCAAAAATGGAATACATTGTTGAATTCTGGCTTATTCTAGAGAGCGACCTTGTAGAGCGTTCCCTGCATGAAATTGTTGGACACAACTACCATGCTTAGAAGGGGGGGGTGAATGAGTGTGGGGATCTTTTTCCCAAAACTTCCCTCTTACACAAAACTCATTAGTTAGCATTTGACATTTACTCATTACTCATCGTTGTCATTAATAATCAGTTAGATGTGAACACATATCAGCAACATATATCAGCAATATATCATCAACAAATCATCTCCAGAAGGAACACAAGATGTATGTATAATTTTTCTTTTTATTATGGACTTCAATCCAGGGGTTTTTCAGCAACAACTAAATAGAGTACAACTCTACAAGAGCACTAGCTCTATATGCAATACTCAGCTTACATTCTCAGCACCAACTAATATGAGGCAACAATCCTCAACATATATCAATCTGTACCATAAACAAGAGCATCAACCATGCACCAACCTGTGCCAAACAACCTGTAATCAACCTGTACCATAAACAAGTGCATCCAACCA
>ML800657.1:182612-195057 GCA_009831015.1 Picea engelmannii
TAAATTTATTATTGAAATAATTTATTTTGTATTCACTTTGAATTATAATACACTCATCACTTCACTTTATTATTTACCTTTTAAAAACTCTTAAACCACTTTGACTACTTTGACCTTCTGGGGCTTCTAGATGACATATGAGGGTCCTCCAACTTCGTAAGGCCATAACTCTCAAACCGTGCAGAGTTATGTGACATTCCACATACCACCAGAAATGAAATGACATGTAATATCCATATAGAATAGTATTACCTTAAAATATAGCAAAAATCATACCGTTATCCATCAAACAAACTTGGGTCCATTACCCAAACCTGGGTTCTCCAAATTCACATGGTCATAACTCTCTAACCGTGAGGAGTTATGTGACGTTCTACATACCATCGGAAATTTCATGACAAGAAATATCCATATAGGATAGTTTCCCAAACAAATTCACTATCCTTCATCTCATTATTCCACAATTAAGCATGGGTCCTCTTACTCTGCAAAGCGTCTTCCCGTGAGGGCTTTCACCATAAAGGGGCCACTTTGAAGTTCATCCATATTTACTTCTTATAAACCATGAAAAAACAATAATGATTCATATTTACATCAAACAATATTGGGTCCATTACCCAAACCTTTGTGCTATGAGGCTTTCTTCAAGGGTTGACATCAATGACAACCAACCTTAATCAACAATATCCCCCTTTGGCATTGATGGAAACACTCTGATGCAATACTGAAATCATATCATTGATGCTCCCCCTAGAACCATGCCTCTGTCCTCTGCATCTGATAAATCTGCCTCTGTCCTCTGCATCTGATAAATCTCTCCCCCTTTGTCATCAATGGAAAAGGTATCTTTCCATCTGGGGCTGCTCCCCCTGACTGAATTGTCCTCTTATGGTGCTTCCTTGTGTACATCTAAGACATATAAGATAAGCATTCAAAAAGAATTCATTTTGGAGTATAAATAACTTCAAGTATTTGGCGAAGATATTCAAAAGCTTCCCGTGGAAGTGGTTTTGTAAAGATGCCTTCCACTTGTTTTTTTGTGCCCACATACTCAACTCTGATGTTCTTTTCTACAACTTGTTCCCGTAGAAAGTGATACTTGATTGGAATGTGCTTCGTCTTGGAGTGCATCACCGGGTTTTTTGAGATACTGATTGCACTTGTATTAGCACAATATATTGGAATGGGCTCATCATACTCAACCTGTATATCTGTCAAACTTTGTTTCATCCAAAGAACCTGTGTACAACATGTTGTTGTTGCAATATACTATGCCTCGGCTGTAGATAGAGATATTAATGATTGTTTCTTGCTTAGCCATGATACCAAAGACTCACCTAAGTAGAAAGTTGCTCCACTGGTGCTTCGTCGGTCATCAATATAACCTGCCCAATCTGCATCTGTGTAGGCAATAAGTGATAGATCTTTTCCTTTTGGATACCATTATCCAAACTCTTATGTTCCTTTGAGATATCAGAAGATACTTTTTACTGCTAATACATGTGATTCCTTTGGTGTTGCTTGAAATCGTGCCACCTATCCAACTACCTGCATAACATCTGGTCTGGATGCTGTCACATATAGTAGGTTGCCAATCATTGACTTGTATTGCCTCTGATCTGTAGACTTCGAATCATCATCTTTGCTCAACTTACAACTGGTTTGCATGGGAGTGATAATTGGTTTGCAATCTTCCATTCCAACCTATTTAGCATTTCTCTGATATACTTGGTTTGAGAAATAAAAATTTCTTGGTTTCTTTGACGTATCTGAAGTCCCAGAAAGAAGGATATTTCTCCAAGTAACGACATTTCAAATTCATTATGCATGTCTTTCGCAAATTTATGGATTAACCTGTCATCATCACTACCAAAAATAATATCATCAACATAAAATTCAATTAATAAAATATTACTTTGACTTACCTTTATGTAGAGGTTGTTGTCTGCACTTCCTTTTATGAACCCTGTCTGCTACAGATACTTATCGAGTCTAGAGTACCATGCTCTAGGAGCCTGTTTTAGACCATACAAGGCCTTCTTTAATTTACACACATAGTCTGTGTTCTCTGACAACTGAAATCCTTTTGGTTTTTCAATGTAGACTTCTTCTTCAAGTTCTCTATTCAAAAAAGTTGATTTTACGTCCATCTAATATATTTTAACATTTTTGGAGCATGCATAAGATAAAACCAAACATATTGCTTCCATTCTGGCAACTGGGGAAAATGTCTCTTCAAAGTCGATTCCTTCAATCTGTGCATATCCTTTACATACCAATCTAGATTTGTTCCTTGTAACATGCCCATCTTCATTCAATTTATTCCTAAAAACCCATTTTGTGCCAATCACATTCTTATTCTTTGGTCTTGGAACCAATTCCCAAGTGTCATTTTCTCTATTTGATTTAATTCTTCATCCATGGCCTTATTCCAAAATTCATCCTTGCTGGCTTCTTCAAAACATTTTGGTTCAATTGTAGATAAGAGTGCTAGGTGTGTTTGTTCTGGTGAACGAATTTTTCTTCTAGTCTCAACTCCTACATCTTTGTTTCCAATAATCTAATATGAAGGATGATTCTTCTGTACTCGTTTGCTAGGTGTCTTTGGAGATACTTGTTGAACTTACTCTTCTACTTCTATCCGATTCTCTTCATCTTCATCTTCTACTTCTACTTCTTTTTCATCTTCTCTTTCATCTTCTGAATTTATCAAAAGAATTTATCCTACTTTCTTTGATTCTGGTTTGCATGTTTCATCAATTGTTAAATTGATTCTTTCCACAACTTTGTTTAATCTTAGATTGTAACACTTATATGCTTTCCTTGTACTTGAGTAACCAACAAGTATTCATTTGTCCACATGAGAGTCAAACTTTCCCATTCTACCATTTTCTCTTTTGATGTAGCATTTGCTTCCAAAAACTCTGAAGTGCTTCACATTTGCTAGTCTTCCTTTTTGTTGGGGTCCTATAATTATAGGTAACTCAATTATTCGGTTGTTGATTTGGCATTGCCCCCGTGATGAAGACTTCTGGTTCATTTGACCCCCTTTTTTCCCTCCATCCATTTCAACCAATCCTTCATCACCCTACTACATCCTTCATCCACCTCTGCACCACTCACTCCCTCATTCATTTGTCCCATTGGCTACATCTCGCTTGCCACCCATCCATGAATAAACAAACTTAGGCTAAAAAGAAAAATAGATTAATAATGTTAGTAATAAAATTAGTGTATTTAGTTTAATCAAAATATGTTAGACTAATTATTAATTAATTGGATGATTAATTAATTAATTAATTAATAATTAAGTTACTTGTTAAATTAGTAATAAGGTTAGTGTTTTATTAATTAACATTAAAAATAAAACAATATTAAAATATATAAAAAAAAGTATAAAAATATATCAAAACAAAACAAATGTAAACATATAATATAATAAAACATAAATCAAATAAACAAATAACAAATTAAAAATAAAACATAACTAAAACACATAATAAAACATTAAAACAAAATAAAAATAAAAAGGAAACAAAAAGGAAAAGAAAAACACGTAAAAAGAAACAAATAACAAAAAATTAAATAAAAAACAAAAACAATAAAATAAAAGTCACATTATTTTCCCTCCCGCAACTTTACCTTCACACATCCCCAAAATTTAATCCACGGAAATAAAAATTCCGGACCCCCCCCCCCCTCTCCGGTGCTTTTCGAACTTTAACGGAGGGGGGTGGGGGGTCCGATAAGTGGTATTGGGAGGGACACTTGTCACCTCAAGGTGATTTTGTACCCCCCCTCCCAATACCAATTACCACCTCAGGGGGGGTCCAGAATACCATCTTTCCCCAAAAAACCACCCTCCCCCAAAAACTCAAAACCGCCATTTTTTCCATTTTGACCAATTTTTTTCCGGGAAGGATTCCAGGAAAACGAAAACAAATTTTGAAAAATCGAGAGAATTTTTTCTCCGTAACGGGATGAAGAACAAAAACCTCTCTCATTTTTTTCACAGGTGCCACCATCTGGGAGAATCGAAGCTATCTTTCAACCTCATTTTTCGGATTTTTGGTTCTTTCTGTTTAAGCCCTGATATTCCGGAAGCTGTTTCGGCGAGATGGAGGCAAATTTGGCGAAACAAAAAGAGGTTTTTTTCCAAAACATACTCATCTAAGATAACATCCTTCAGTTTTTTCCTAGGTGTCAGCATTAAAGAGAAATAGATGTCTGAGCGGACCCCTTTTTTGCAGAAATGTGGCTCATCTTTCATGGCGGACAGTTTAGGATTTTTGGGGATTTGTTGTTATTTTTGGCCGAGGCGGTTAAATATGAATTCCTAAAATTGATGGGGGATATCTCCTATTTAACGATTTGATCTTAATGTAAAATGTGTGGTTGATTCTTGCACCCATAAAGGTTGTTCTCTATAATATTTTTCAAATTCATCAGCAATAAATGAGACTTTTTCACAGGATTCCTGCGTGTTGACCATTGGTGAAGTCTTATTTCTTCGTTGAATGTGATTCTACTTAGTCATAATTATGTTTTATTTATATGATTTTTAAAAGGAGGTTTAGAACATAATTTATCTCTAATACTCTGTGTCGAGCTTTTAAAAATCTTAATGTTTTCTTCGGATATTACAATGATGAAAATCTTAAATGCTTTGCTATTGTGATTGATCATCTCCTCTGCTTCTATTGTACACCACTTTATTTTTAAAGGATCCAATGTTCACATTACCTTGCCCTGAGAAGATACTTTATAGATCTGCATTTTATTTCAAACTTGTCACAGACCACATTCATCCAAACACCTCAAATCAAAAACAAACTCATGTACAATATAGCTAGCCTAATATCCTATTTCAAACATATCTATATCAAACAGAGAGATCCCTCTCTGAGTCTTGGAAGGCTAGATCCAAGACTTGAAGTGGTTTTGATGTTTCCTCTGTGACTGCCTTCATAGCCTTGGGAAAATTACAGAGTGATAACAGAATGACGACCATACTGGGGAACTATCCCCAGTAGTACACTTCAAAAATTCCAGATTTGATCACTGATGGTGGACAGTGACCAAACACAAGAAGGTTGAGATGTTTCACCTGGAAACTCCAATCGGCTCCAGATAGTGCCAACTCAAAGACTCCATTGGAGGAATAACCTGAAGCATGACCAAGCAGCCTAGAAAGATCAGGTACTCAAGCCCAAATTGCATTCAAGACATCTTTGGTTTTATATGTAATTATGTTCTATCTTATTCTAAGCCTGATCAAAAGTACATTGTTGAAGATTACATTGACCACCTGTTGATTGATGAGCCTCAAGAGATTATATCCTTGATTTTGGATCATGTACATACTCATACACCTATGCACATCCCAGATGCACCTGTAGAAAGACTAGTGAGACATAAGCCTCCTACTTTATCTCCTACCATTGTTGAAATTCTAGTCAGATGTAAGCCCTTTGCTTTACCTCCTATACCTATGAAAATCCCAGACCAATACAAGCCTCTAGATTTGCCTCCTATTCTCCATGACCTCCCTACAAATTACACCAATAATATGCCCAGGTTTGATGGAGAGAATGCCAATATTACTGTTGAAAAACACATCCAGAGGTTTGAATATTTCCTTGACCTTTATGAGGTCGAAGATGATGATGTCTATATCAGGATGTTTTCCTTGTATTTGCAAGGTAAAGTCAAAAATTGGTTTAAAAACCTTCCAGCTACAAGCATCAGAAATTTTCATCAGTTCATGCAAGTTTTCCTAGATAGATGGGTGATCATGAGAAATGTTTTCCTCATCCTAGAAGAGTATGACCACTTGAAAAGAAATCCAGGAGAGACGGTACAATAGTTCTCAACCAGGTTCAATAAGGTGTATCATTCAATACTTGTGGATGTAAGGCCACCTCCTGGTTTAGCTCAATTGCATTATCCAGATGCCTTTGATCCAGAAATGGAATTCCAATTAAGAGAAAGGAACACTGCAACCCTTGAAGAAATGAAAAAGATTGCAGTTGACGTAGAAGATAATTTTTTTCACAAAAGGTCCAAGTTAAGAGCAGAGGAAAAGGCCAGAACTGAAAAGAAGCGAATGACACCTTCAGAAGTGAAGCTAGACGTCCTGGCCAACACTGTAAAAGAGATGATGCAGAAAATTAGTAACATAGGGGAAATTGACGTTCAAAGACATCATGTTCCATTGATTTTAGAGAAAGAAAAGGTCATTGTTCCCAATCATTTTGCAGCTCACCCTTGGTACCATGGTTTGGATAATTATTTTTTCATGCATTCAATTCACAATACAGTTGAAGATGAAGTTCAAAATTAGAAGATGGAGGAAGATTCTCCTTATATGATATGCATGTTTAATGGAATTTCATCCATGGATGATCCACCCAAGCTTGATTGGTACGATGATGATTATACCGCATGGGATTTTTCAAAGAAAGAAGCCACATATGATTGGGAGGAAGAAGATCGTTTGCAATCCCAGCAGGATGATCAATCTATACATGGAAATTACGACAACAATGACCAAAGTGCAGAAAATCTCAGGGTAAGTGGACAGACTTTACCCTTGTGCTTCTCTTCTTTTAAATTTTTGAAGGAAATTTCTGAACAAGTGATAAATATCAAAGAAGGTAAATCTTTTGATGAGATAGTGAAGGGTGTTAGTGTTGAGAAAGAGGTTATTTCAGATCCAGGATTACAATATCCAAGTTTCTCTGATTCTCAAAGTCCAGATGGAAGTCCAGAGCTCAAAATAGAATTTGAAACACTGGAATATAACTATGTACCATTAGATTATAATTCATTTCAAATTTTGAAGGAGGAAAGTGTAGAAAATTTGCAAGAAAATGAAAACTGCCTGCCCCTATGTTTTGCCTCACTCATGAGAAAACATTACAAGAAGATTGCAAATAGTAAGAAAGAGGAATGTTCTAATGCATCAGTTAAGGAGAACACGGATGATACAGAAGTTGATCCAGAAGTACAACCCCCAAATCTTTTTGAAGGCCAAATCTCAAATGAAACCCTGAAGCCTGAGACAGGAGATGAGTTGATCCATTTTGATTCACTGCCTTTATGCTTTAATTCTTTTCAGATTTTGAGAGAGAATCTTGGTTAGATTTTGGTTGAAGATCATAGTGTAAGCCATGAAATACCAGCAGAACACATTCCACAGTCATCTAAAAATATTTATGACCCAATAGCTGATATGCTTGATAGATTGTGTTTTCAAAAATTGTTATTATATGGATATGATCAGACAGTCAGCTACAGGGGTATGTTCAGCAGAAGTATCATTTCAGAACACATCAGAAAAGTTGCAGCCATGTCAGGAAGTGCACGAGGATGCAAATAGCATAACTACGACATCAAATCATGAAGTGGAGTTGGTTAAATTTGAATATCCATTAATATGTCAAGTTTATCTTGATCCAGTGGCTATTTATATGGAGAAATTGTTCATCACAGAGCCACAATGCATTTCCAGTTTTTCTGTTATGTGTTGTGATTATCAAGTGCCTTGTGATGAACATCATGATGGAAAACATTCCATGATGCCTATGCAAGTTCTATTTCAGATATCGATTGAAAACATTGAAAGAGTAGAGCTAGTAGAGTTGTTGCTTGATTGGCTGCACTAGCATTATTGTATCATTTAGAACAATGAAATTGTTAGTAGTGTAGGGTAGGTAGCAGTTGTGAATAATCTCAGCATTCCGAGCATCTCTTTTTCAGCAGTGTTCATTTTGATTTAGTTTCAGTTGAAAGTTCAAAACAGGTACAGGTTGTAGAATAATTTTGGGATCAGGCCAATGAATAAAGCACCGGTCTGCATGTTCAGAGTTCAGTGGTTCTTGACACCTCCTGAAAGAGATTCCATCCCCAGGTGGAGCCTATGTTGGGGTCCTATAATTATAGGTAACTCGATTCTTCGGTTGTTGATTTGGAATTTCCCCCATGATGAAGACTTCTGGTTCAGTTGACCCATTTTTTCCCCTCCATCCATTTTGCCTGATCCTTCATCACCCTACTGCATCCTTCATCCACCTCTGCGCCACTCACTCCCTCATCCATTTGTCCCATTGGCTACATCTCGCTCGCCACCCATCCATGAATAAACAAACTTAGGCTAAAAAGAACAATAGATTAATAATGTTAGTAATAAAATTAGTGTAGTTAGTTTAATCCAAATATGTTAGACTAATTATTAATTAATTGATTAATTAATTAATAATTAAGTTAGTTGTTAAATTAGTAATAAGGTTAGTGTTTTATTAATTAACATTAAAAATAAAACAATATTAAAATATATAAAATAAAAATGTATCAAAACAAAACAAACGTAAACATATAATATAATAAAACATAAACCAAATAAACAAATTACAAATTAAAAATAAAACATAACTAAAACACGTAATAAAACATTAAAACAAAATAAAAATAAAAATAAAAAGGAAAAGAAAAACATGTAAAAAGAAACAAATAATAAAAAATTAAATAAATAAATAAAACAATAAAATAAAAGCCACATCATTTTCCCTCCCACAACTTTACCTTCACACATCCCCAAAATTTAATCCACAGACATAAAAAATTCCGGATCCCCGGTGCTTTTCGAACTTTAATGGAGGGGGGGGTGTCCGATAAGTGGTATTGGGAGGGACACTTGTCACCTCCAGGTGATTTCGGACCCCCCCTCCCAATACCACTTACCACCTCAGGGGGGGTCTAGAATACCACCTTTCCCCAAAAACCCGCCCTCCCCAAAAAACTCAAAACCACCATTTTTGCCATTTTGACCAGTTTTGTTCCGGGAAGGCTTCTAGGAAAAAGAAAATGAATTTTGAAAAACTGAGAGAGTTTTTTCTCCATAACGGGATGAAGAACAAAAACCTATCTCATTTTGTGCACAGGTGCCACCATATTGGAGAATCAAAGATATCTTTCAGCCTCATTTTTTGGATTTCTGGTTCTTTCTGTTTCAGCCCTAATTTTGTGGGAGTTGTTTCGGCAAGCGGAGGCAAATTTGGTGAAACCAAAAGAGTTTTTTGTCACAAAAATACTCATATACAATAACCTCCTTCAGTTTTTTCCCAGGTGTCATCATTAAAGAGAAACAGATGTCTGAGCAAACCCCTTTTTTGCAGAAATTCAGCCCGTCTTTCATGGCAGACAGTTCAGGATTTTTGGAGATTTGTTGTTATTTTTGGCCAAGGCGATTAAATCCGAATTCATAAACTTGATGAGGGATCTCTCCTATTTATTGATGTGATCTTAATGTAAAATGTGTGGTTGATTCTTACACCCAGAAAGGATGTTCTCTGTAATATTTTTCAAATTCATCAGCAATAAATGAGACTTTTTCACAGGATTCTTGCGTGTTGACCATTGGTGAAGTCTTATTTCTTAGTTGAATATGATTCTACTTATTCATCATTATGTTTTCTTTCTCTGATTTTTAAAAGGAGGTTTAGAACAGAATTTATCTCTGATACTCTGTGTCGAGCTTTTAAAAATCTTAATGTTTTCTTCTGATATTACAATGATAAAATTCTTAAATGTTTTGTTATTGTGATTGATCATCTCCTCTGATTCTGTTGTACGCCACTTTATTTTTGAAGGATCCAATGTTCGCATTACCTTTCCCTGAGAATATACTTTATAGATCTGCATTTTATTTCAAACTTGTCACAGACCCCATAGCCCAATGGGATTCTAAAGCAGTCATTCAACCAAACACCTCAAATCAAAAACAAACTCATGTACAGTATAGCTAGCCTAATATCCTATTTCAAACAAATCTATATCAAACAGAGAGATCCCTCTCTGAGTCTTGGAAGGATAGATCCAAGATTCGAAGTGGTTTTGATGTTTCCTTTGTGACTTCCTTCACAGCCTTGGGCAAATTACAGAGTGATAACACTTTCCATAGCTCGTAGGGAGTTTTATCAGTGTTGTTTCTGAGCATTACTCTGTTTTGAATGTGAACCGATGTATGCATTGCCTATGTCCAAAAAATATTTGTCAACTTTGAATCCATTATCATTGTTTGAGCCATTTCTTGTACTATCTTGTTCTTTCTTTCAACAACTCCATTCTGTTGAGGTGTCCTAGCGATGGAGAATTGCATTTTTATTCCATGATTGTTGTAGTAGTCCATAAATTCCTTTGAGGAGAATTCTCCTCCATTATCTGATCTTAAGCATTTGATTCTTGAATCCATCTCATTTTCAACCATTTCCTTGTAGATCTTGAAGTTTTCAAAAGATTTTGACTTGTTCTTGAGAAAGCAAACTGCAGTCATTCTTGTATAATCATCAACTAATAACATAAAGTATATCTCGCCTTTTAAGCCTTTTGTTTTAGTTGGTCCAACTAGATCATTATGCACAATTTCTAGTGGTTTTGTTGTTGAATATTCCTTTGATTTGAACCTGGTCTTTGTTTTCTTTCCTTGTAGGCAATGCTTGCATAAAGTGTTGGTTGGTTTCGTGATCTGGGGCATTTCTCTGACTGCTTCTGTTTTGCTGACTTTGACAAGGTTATCAAAATGCATGTGACCCATTCTTCTATTCCATAGCCAACTTTCATCTTCCTTTCCTAGACAACACTTTTCATTTCCAATTTCGCTTAACACATATATGTTGCTCGAAGTTCTTGCAGTTGTAGCGACCAATTTTCCTGAACCTTCTTTTCTTATCTCACACTTTTGTGAATCGAAAGTAACTTTATGACCTTGGTCACACATTTGACTCACACTTAAAAGATTATGTTTCATATCTTCTACTAGTAGAACATTTTCTACCTTTTCATTCATGTTCCCAATTCGGATTGTGCCTTTTCCAATGATATTGGTTGAATCATCATTTCTGAAGGAGACTGATCCATCTCTTTCCTTTTGTAATGTAAGAAAATTGTCTTTATTACCTGTCATGTGTTTTGAACATCCATTGTCAATATACCAACCACATTTCTTTTGTTTAGCTTATAGAGCGACTGTGCATTCTTCATTGCTATACTGATCTTGATTTCTTATCCATGTCATTTTCTGAGTTTCTTGTTTGTGACTCTGTTGAGGTTCTTTAGGAGGGACTGTCATTCTGCAATTTTTGGCCATGTGTCCAAAATTGTTACATTCGTAACATTCCACTTCAATGTTCAAAGATTCAAACCTGTTGTAACTTCTTCTCTGTGTTTCACTAGGTCTTCTTGAATAACCCCTTTGTGTATGGCTCTCAAAGTAGTTATTGTTCATGTTGTTAGCTCTGCAATTTACAGCTTTATGTTCAAAATGATTACATGCATAATATAAACCAAAAAATATAGTTTGATACCTAGTAGTTGAAGATCTTCTGAAAGGAGGTGCTCTTATGAATCCTTCTTCTTCTTGAGGCATGTCTATCTTTTGTTCATTCTGAAATATGAATCTTCTCGGTGGAGGAGTGTCCCTGTAATCTTCCTTATATATATTTTTATCCCCTTTGATTGTTTCTGCATAGCTTTTTGGATTTGTTTCTTGCTCTATTTTTTTGGAGCTTGATCTCTTTTCTGTCTGATTGTATCCAACTCCGGACTTGTCAAGATGAATTTTTTTACTGTTGATAATGTCATCCAGATTTTTTGAGCTATTCTGCATATTTTTCTTTTGAATATCCTTTCTTAGTGTGACAATCTTTGCTTCCAGGTTTCCAATGATCTTGTCCTTTCCTTCTAGTTGTTCTTTGAGTGCTTCTTCAATTATTTTATCTTCTTCTATTTGAACCTTCAATTTTGTGATCATTTGTTCTAGTTCTTGAATGTCTTTTTTCTTATCTAGTTCTGCTTGTAGTTTCTTGTTTTTCTTCTTTTCTCTTTTGATAACTTCTATGGCACTCATTAATTCTTCTCAGAATTTAACTTCTGTCTCTTCAATTTCTTCTTCATATGCTTCTTCATATTTTTCTTCGAGATCTTCTTTATCAGATTCTTCTACTGCCATGAATAGAACTCTCCATGTTTCACTATTACTGACTTCATCGTCATCTGATGATGAGATGTCTTCTTTGGTGCAAAAGATTTTCTTGAAAACATTCTTTGTAGTTCTTTTACCTTTATATGTTTGTCTGCCTTTTGAGTAAACTTCATCATTTATCTTTTTATTATGAGGACATTTGTTAGAAAAATGACCAATACCATCACAATTAAAACAAATTAAAGGAAGCTTACCTTTATACCTACCGTTGGTTCCCTTGTTCAGTCTTTTGACGAATTTGGCCACTTCTTCATCATCTTCCGAGACGTCATTGCTACTACTATATTCTTCTTGTTCCTTTTTCTTTTGCTTTGATCTTTTGGATGCTTTGAAGGTTGCTTCTTTTACATCTGGATTTTCCTGTTCAGTTCTCATCTCATATGCTGTGAAGATTCCATGCAGTTC